>CM036621.1:81657763-81745263 GCA_020746105.1 Trogon surrucura
TGTGCAAATCTTCAGGATCAGCTTGAAAAGAAGTTGAAGTACAACTTTGTCTTTCCTGACTGTATATGCAGTGTAAATGGAATGAGACCAAAGGGGTTTTCTCTAGGTTAACTTTGAGCATTTTAGGAATCTTCTTCCAAGTTCAACTCACCAGGAGTTTTACTTGCTGACGGCAGTCACCGGCCTGTTCCCCTTGTTTTGCCTCTTCCCTATGTGTAATACTCTGCCTAAACTGTAGGAAACAGAGCAGGGTACCTGCTTTTTAAAAGTTATCCAGGCAAAAAGCAAAACAAAAATGTTTTAGCAAGTTTGGGGATCCAGGCAGGAGAGGTGAGGGATGAGCAGGTGACAGCATCATCCCCACACAGAGTTAAAGGTGCTGAGTGTTACGTGGTGGTGCTGGGGCTTCGCTGGGTGAGTGGGTACCTGGAGGGTTCGGATTTGTTTTTATTTTTTAAATTACTTAGTTATATTTGAGTGCAAGCCAGAGTACATCTCAGGGAAATCACTGTATCCGTTCCTTTTCCTTCCTGTTAAAAGCTGTCCTTTTGCCGAAAGCTTGCTCATGTCTGGGAACTGTTAAGGGTGAGCTCCTGGCATTAAAGAGGGCATTTCCCAACCAGGAGATTGCCTGGCAGGGTTGGGAGGCCCACACAAAGAGTTGGGAAGATCACGTTTAGCGGCTGCTGGGGGTGGATGTCACAGATCCTCCTGCAGCTTGTGGGATCGAGCTCGAGTCCCGTGTCTGAACAGTCTCAGCCCATGCCCACGGCTGAGCAGCAACCAGGGATGTAATAAAACAAGTGGTGGTGACTTCTCGTTCTCCAAGATACTGCATTAACCAGCTTTGTGGTGAAGAAAATATGTAGGCAAATGAAAACCCGATTGCAGGTCATGTTCTTCATTTGAAATTCTACCAGGCAAGACTTCTGCCAGGCTCCGAAATACATGTATTTGTAAAGAAACACTGTGAGAGAAGCCAGTGAGCCAGAACGGGTGCGAAGGCACTGTCAGGACAATACCAGGCTCCTCTCGCTGAGCACTGCTGGGAAGTGGTATTTTACAGATATCTCTCCTCTGGGAATGGCAAGGCTGAGCCTGTGGCTTTACTCAGAGTTGTGCTCGTGTGAGAAGGGAGGGGGTCTCTCCTTGCAGAGAACCATGCTCATCGCTTGGTCCTCGAACGTGCGCTGTCTTCAGAAGGATGCCTTTAGCAGCTGGGGACGTGCCAGCACAGCCAGGGTGAGCTATTGGGGGTGTTTACGCTCAGCTTTGTGGGAGGGGGCTGGAAGGGAAGAGTTTTGGTTTGAGGTAACCTCTTACTTCCCCAGGAAAAGGCCAGCTGTGGTGGGGCTGGATCCCCTGCGCCACACGGAGCTGAGCTGGAGGTCAGGGAGCTGCTCCAGCCAGCAGCAGGCGTGCTGCATAAAGATTAAACACCCGGAGCAAAATCTTGGCTTTTCTGCTGGTTGTCTCGTTCCTGCTTTGACTGGAAGCCTTGGCTTGCAGCAGAGCTGTGCGGTGCAGCGTTCCCTCCTCTGCCTGCGTGCCAGCACAGCAGACCTTCAGCCAAGGGAGCCTTTGTGCTGGGGAGCAAGGACCCTGGCTTTGGTGAGATCTGAGCTAAGCCTCAATTCAAAAGGCCAAAGTGTTCCCCAAAAAAAAAACAAACCCAGAAATTCCCACCCCAAACCGTTTAGCTCTGAGCTGCCCTGCAGCCCCACAGCTCACCCTGGTGGGTGACCCTGTCCCGTCAGCCCCAAGACGGGCCGGACCCACGCAGAGAGACCCTCCGGTGCTGGGGGGATCCCTCGTGCTGTGATGCTCTGCCAGCCCCGACGGCTCCGGGTGAAGCAGCAGCTCTGTGGAGAACTTACCCCACTGCCCTTCGCTTGTCCCCCACCCCGGGCAGCGCTCCTTCCCCCTGGGGGCTCGGCACGGCTCCCCTGGCCTGGGCAGGAGGGAAAATGGAATAGTTGTACCTTGCAGGTGTGGGGGGAGTATGAGCGAAACCAGTGGGGGTTCTGCAGCTGGTGCTCCCAAATAGATTAAAATGGGGAGATTCCTACAGACACCCAAAAAATCTGTCCTCGGGGGCTCCATGCGAGACATGAATTTTCCATGCGGTTCCGCGCACCCTTGCAGGAAGGCAGGGGTTTGCTATGCAGAGCACGAGGGGACGTTATTAAAGAATCGATGCATAAGATGTTTGATCTGCCAACTTTTCTGCAAATAACGGAGCTGCGGTTTGGGTTTAAACGTGCTAAGTAAAGCTCTGGCTCCGTGACTGCCGCCTCATCGATCCGTGGCCAGGCAGGGTCTGCTGCACACGTGGGCTTTCTTGTGGTTTCTTTAAATCATCCTCCTCCTCCTCGGACACTGGCTTCACGCCGATGGAGGGGTGACTGGGCAGGACCCTCATGTCCCACCCGTGCCAGCTGCTCAGGACCCCGTGGAGTGGGGGCAGAGGGCGAAGCAGATGTTCACATCCCCTTTGGGTGCGTTTTATGTTTCTCTTTTCTCCAGCTCCCGACAAACCCCGAGTGCACGGGAGGACGTTCCCATTCTGGCATCCCCGGCACCCTGCCCCGGCCCTTCCTGCACCCTCCTGCAGACGGTGAAACGAGCAGGTGACTTCAATAAGAAAGACCCCAGTTAAAATACAGAGCACGTCTTGGTTTCGCAGAGGATGAATTTTCCGAATTTCACAGGTTTCACGGGTTTTTTTCATTTGTTTTTCAAAAAAAGACCAAAAAAACCCACTCCAGGAACTCGCCTTTACAACAGAAGCCGGGGAAGGTGGATGCCAGCACTGGGAACGGGAGCGTTTGGCAGCATCAGCCAGGTCTGTAGTCAGAGCGTGTTGGGAACGAGGCCTGAAGACTAATTTTGAAAAAAATAGTTGCCTTTAAACTCAGGTACTTACCTGTGCAATTTCGGTTTAGCCTGCCAATTATTTTTTTTCAGGTCCTAGATAATTTTTTTCACCTTTGCCAGCTTGCTTTGAAAGATAGGACGACCGTTCCCGTTTAAAACCGGAGGAACAGTTCCTCCTGCCCGAGTCCTGAAGGAAGCCCAAGCAGGAGCTTTGGACCAGCAAACAACTTCTGCCGCGAGGGAGGCAGATCGTCGAAGAGCTCCGCGCGCGGCTGCCTTAATTCAGCACTTGTGGTGAGTCGCTGCAGTCGGAGACTGCACAGATGGCAGATGTACACGAACACGCAGGTTTTTTGTTTGTCTCCCAGAATTTATTTATTTTCTTGCGTTACACAAAGCGAGCAGGCAGTCAAAACTCTCGCGTATCTGATATTAGGGCGACTTAACAATAGGAAGTCGCCAGTTTGTTTTCTAGATCCTAATGCAGCCGTTGCCATAAGAACACAAATTATGTGTACATTTTAATGCATCTATGCTTCATAATTATGCATGGTTGTGTGCTGTTATAATTGACATAAAATATAAAACAGGTCAAAGAGCAGCTATTAAAACTATTTTTCATTTTGCTTCCTGACAGCTAGCGACATCAATGCCCACTGCATTTAATAGGACCA
Source organism: Trogon surrucura (assembly GCA_020746105.1). NCBI lineage: Eukaryota > Metazoa > Chordata > Aves > Trogoniformes > Trogonidae > Trogon > Trogon surrucura. The sequence goes on from CM036621.1 coordinate 81,661,315, forward strand.
TACGGGGAATGCAAAGATAGTTATGTAATTTCAACCGTATTAAAGCCTCCGCAACTTGCAACCTAATTATTTCCTACAGTGTCTCGTTGTTAACTGCATTGCTTTATTTGGAACGTGTTCGCTTTAAGATTAAACAATTGGGCTACATTAAATGAGCATGGAGAGGAAAATCGTCGAATGGTAGAAAGGTTTGGATCAGAAGAGACCTTAAAGATCATCCTGTTCCAAACCCCTGCCATGGGCAGGGACACCAATCAAAAATCGTAAAACTTTCGGGTGTGTTTCACAGAGGTCGCTCTGTTAGGTTAAGAATTATCCCAGAAGCAATGATTTTCTGCCACTCGAGATAAAAAATAATGTTAGGGTTGTGCTAATTCCATGCAGTTGTTTTAATCACTGAAGTAAATTCTACCAAAGGGCTAAATTGTAGTTGGACCCTCTCTCTAATCACAGAATGACGGACAAAAAGAATTTGAAGAAAAATGACAAATTTATAAGACGACCCTCCTCTTGATAATGGCTGCACGAAGACAAAGCAGTCGGGGCCAGCCTGCCCGACTTTCTCTCATTATCGATTTTTCTCTCGTGCCACAATGGTCGAGAGCTCCTGTTCTCCTGCGGGTGGGTAGATTCCTTTCAGAATCTACACTGGCCTGTATTTTTTAATAATTTTTTTTTAAATTACGCTTGAGGGGAGCATCTCATCTGGGGTGAGAAATGCCCGTGCTCACATCTGCGTGAGAGCTGCCGACCCCTGCCCAAGACCCCTGATTGGGCAGAGACGGAGCGCCGTCAGAGAGGTCCCTCCCTGCTGCTGGAGGTGATGGGCACCCGAGCTGAAAATCCGCCGGACGGGGCCACACAATTCAGCAGCTAAACCTCAGGGCAGGCAGTGTCACTCTGGCTGCTCGTGCTGTGCACGCCCCGTCTCGGCCGATGGCTGAGATCGATCAGGAGAGCAGCATGAGCCCCTGATAAATGTTGGCACTCCTGTGTCTCGCGTGCTAAGCCCGCTTAGAGGCTGGATGTGTCAGGAGGACGGTAATAGGCTTGAGAGGCCCTTTCAGTTCTAGCTGGCTGGCTCGAGTCTGGTTCGTGGGTAGTGACTGCAAGTTATGGCCCAATTTGTGGCAGATGAGGAATAAGCTCAATCCAATTTCCTGAGGAAGAGGCAGCCACCTCCCCGAAAGAACCATCATAAATGGCACTTGTTAGCGGCTGAACGGGGAGGGTGAGGGCTGGAGGGGAGGGAAGGCCAAGCTCGTCTGACTGAGCGCCTTGGCTGGGCAGCATGGAAAGGTCTCGGGTCTGCCCTGCTGCCTCTCTTCGGCACACCAAAGGTCTTTGCTTCCCAAGAGAGATCTGTTGCATTTCAACACTAGCAGCTTAGTTTGCATTTGGGTTCTTCCTTCGGATGACTCGCTTTTCTTTAGCAATTTTCACAAAACGTTCCCCCTTTTACGCTTTTCCAGCCCAGGAAAATAATGGTTAGTGATAAAGCTGTAACGACGTGAGCTTCCTTGGGTCTTCGGTCACGCTCCCGTGTGGGGAAGGTTGTACCAAGCTGGGTCTGACGGGGGATCAGCTGTGAAAGAGAGACTCCAAACTTGGATCCAGGGCAGCACTGGCAGGAGGAAGAGGAGGAAGAGGAGGAGGACGCCGGTGGGATCTATTGTCTAATGCTGCCCAGGGCGTGAAGCAGTTGGCTGCAGGAAGAAGGGACAACTCAGGCCACACCAGGAGCCTTTCTGCTCATCACCTGGAGCCACGTCAGCACGAACGCATGACCTTCCCCACCAGCAGCATCTTTGGTTGTGAAGCCCCAGGAGACTCAAGAAAACAAAAACTGGCAGATCTCTGTTGGTCCTCACTATGAAAAGTAAGCCCGTGTCTATTTTCACTTAATCCCTTTTTTTCTGGAAGTGTTGGGGTTAGTATTGACTGCAAAAGCAGATTATTTTGTAAGTGACAGGAGGTCTCAACGAGATGTATGCCAAGATGTTCAGTCCTGAGCTTTAAAACCTCTTCTGGGAGAAAGCTCTGTTCCTGGCACGGTGTCTAATGTAACTAGGAAGAGCTGCAAGGTCTCCAGCGTGGTTGTAATGCACAGTTATAACGTGCAATAAAGGTGATCTTGTACTGTCGCTTAAAAAATGCCTGGATGCTTTCATCATCCTCCCCTTCCCAAACTGTTGAACAATATTCTACGTTGTGCACAAACCAGAGACACACGTAGGCTCTGACAGACTTCTGCAAACCACCGAATAGGTGGAAATGCACCAAGTCAGCAGAACGAGGAGGAAGAGATCGGGTGTTTTATGGAAACAAGGCGTGCGGGAAAAGCACGAGTTCAAAACCCCGGCATTGCCTCAGCAGCCCCGCTGCTCTCCCTATTGCGGGGACATCTCTTCTCCTTGAAGTGAGGATGGAACACAAGGACCACCATGTCCTACCTGCTTCTCCCCAGTCAGAGCCCCACGTTGGGCTGGTTTGGAGCAGGCTGGTGTGCCCATCCATCCGTGTGTGAGAAGACGGTGAAAGTCGCAATGTGGTGTCTGCACCTCCCAGGTTAAACGTGGCCGTTCACAAAAGACAGCTTTTCTAATTTTTAATCTTTTTGTTAGCAGGTGGGCTAGCCCTGGTGTTTTCCATGGACCAGTCATGGCGTAGGTTGGGTGGTACACCCCGGGGGGGCATGGCCACATCCTCCCCGTCTTCTTGGGGTGAGACCTTCCCTCTGCCCCACGCAGGCAGCCACCGCCACTGTCGTGACCGATTTGGTGTCAGGGCCTTCCCATTCTCCCCAGTCACCAGCTGCCATCCCATGGCACGCCCTTTGGGATGGACCTTCCTCTTGCCCATTTAGCCAGCTCCTCGTCCTGGGCGGGGGCAAAGCTCTTGATGAGCTTTTCCTTTGGAGGAGAATCTCCTGTAGAGGATGTGCCAGCATCCCGCCTGTGTTCGTTCAGTGCTGACGCGGTTGGTGGTTTGGTTTAGTCATGATAATTTGCTGCTCTCTGCAGTTTGGCGCGGTGGGAAACCCTGTCCCCCTGCCTCCTCACGTGGGCCCTGTCCCCACATCTCACCACAGGAACGACCAGGGGGATCAGAGGTGGGACTGACCGGAGAGGCGACCGTGGTAATGGGGTGAAGGACACTGTGACTGCGTGGAAGGTCCCACCTCTGCTCGTCGCCCAGGTTCCTCCGCTCGTGCTGAGCTCGTTGCACGTCGGAGGTGTTGGAGAATTGTGGAGCTTTCCCTTCGTACGCCCCAAGCAAGGACACTTTTGTCAGGTTTGGGCACTGCTGGCCACGTGTCCTGGCCTCAGGAGCAGCTTCACCCTCCCGATCCTCTGAAGTGGAGACGGAGAAGCGCATAAAAGCTTCAGATTCCATTACTGTAAAATGTATCAGAAAAGTGTTGAGCTAGGTAATTACCTTAATCCAACCGAAATAGTTGGTCACAGTATACATTAGATGAGCATCCAGAGTCAGATTTGAACATGCAGTCAACCTGAACAGAATTAGCTCGGCAATAGCTGTCCGGATTTCTTAATTAGTTCTCGGTGACAAGAACATTTAATGTTTGCAGAAGTCGAGTGCAAATTCTACAAGTGACACGATCTGAGCAGACCTCGGGAGGGTGCGTGGGGTCCGGCGGTCCCTGCGGCCGGGGCAGCAGCGAGGGATTTAGCATTTGTTCCTCCCTGTCAGGGTCCCTTTAAACTTCTATACACTGGCCCACAATAACAAGTAACGGTATGATTAACTTCATCGTAATAACCTATTGCATTCAAAATACACATTTAGCTCTAATTTTCACTGAACTCCACGGAAGCTGAAGGTATAATGGCCTTTCCCAGTCGGCTGAGGGTACATTTTAGTGCATTGTAATTGGCTACCTCGGCTTGTCTCGCTTTAATAAAGTAGATGGGATTCATGAAAAAGCACAGTGGTCACTTAGCAATTGTTTAATTTCTGTAACGCTGTTTTTTGAGTTAGAAAATTATTGTTTTCCAGTAGCGTTGAATATTTATGGGATGCGGTTGGGACGTGCGACACGGGGCGTACTCCTGCTAAGCTCACAGACGAGTAAGTTAGTGAAAAAATGGAGATAAAAAGGTAGTGTTCCAAGTGTAAAAGACGACTTCTCACTTCACAGAAAATTCGCATTACTGAGGTTTTTATTGTATTACAGAGGATGGACAAACGCTTGGGTGCAACATGGCTGAACCTGGCTGTTGTGGCTGGCACAGCTTTGTTGCTGGGAGAGATTGGTAAAAACTTGGGCTCTCTTGAGCATCTGCCCAGCTCCTTTGGCAGCTGGGGAGAGAGAATAGCAACGCCAGAAATTAGCTTCACGCTAGGCCTGAACTGGTGAAAAATGGAGTGTTCTATCAGCCCATATTGCCCTAAAATAAAGATAGGTTTAGAGAGTTTAGCTTCTTTAAAAATAAAACAAAACCCAAACCACCCCAAAACAATAAAAAACAACACCAAACTTGTAAAGTTCAGTATTTTGAGCAAGAGACTAATTGTTGCAGGCGGCAGAAAACGATAAAATTTCTGAAATATGTGTGGGATGATTGAATTTGTGTCATCCCCTGTCATCTGTAGAGTTTTGCAGCTTTTAGGACAGCAGAACATGTCACGACGCGCTGTGAAGGAGGGGTCGGGAGGGGCTGGGTTGGAGGACCAGCAACAGGAGATGCTTTTCTTTCTGCCACCGTCCAGGTCAGCAGTTTCCCTCAGCAGGTTTTGCAGCCGGTGCAGGATTTCTGGGTGTGGAAGAGCTCAGGGCTCCTTTGCCACCCACCCCGGCGAGCCCTTGCTCTGCCTGTTTCCTAAGAGCACCTTGAGCAATTTTGTACTTCCCAGTTGCAATTCGTACTTCCCAGTTTGACCCCCCCACACACCAGTTTAGACAGCACCAGCTCTGTGAAATGCCGCGGCTCCGCGGCGCTTGTGGGAGCGCTTCGGCTGAATAAAGCTCCGGGTTCTCGGCCGCTCTCTCATTCAGCGACGGACCTGAATTATGACATCTTTTGTCAAAGGCATCCTCCAGGAGAAAAAAAAAAAACCAAACCAAAAACCACAAAAAAACGCTGCAATTTCTGAAGGAGAAATTAGATTGTCTTTTAAAGTAATGTAACAGTTGTGCAATTTTTGCCTTTTTGACCCTTCTTATTTCCTGTGGGTTTTAAGTAAAGGCCTCCAATTTAAAACCTATTATACTCCAGAGACTGCTTCCACCCTCTCAGCCACGTAACCCTGCTGCAGTCTCTGCCCTGTTATTTGAACACTTGTTGGGTTTGCTTTGCGTCGCCTTCTGTTGGAGAGCAAGCGGCACAGGTGGTCTTCTGTGTGCAGGACATGCGGAACACACGTACAGGACATCTATAGGTAGGACATGCAGAAGAACACCTGTGTTCTTCCTGCTGTAGGGTGATTACATACGTGTTAAAGGAGATACTGTTTTCTCTCTCTCCTGTCAACCTGTTGCCTCCCAAAACAATCAGTATCTATTATTTTCAGCAGAAATGTGGGCGTATCCAGCTTTCTAGAAGGAAAAAAAAGGCACCTGAACTTGATTACACAGGAAAGTGTCTTCTGGGTATGAAATTTCTCTGTGCCTGTCGGGAGAAAGTGATCATTGAAGAACTTGTGCCTTGTCTTCGAGCACCCGCAGGCTTCGGAGGTGGTTGGAGATGGGAGATTGGATCTGAGCTTTACGTGTTTCACCACATTCTTCCATGGCAGCATCTCCCGGGTCTGGAGCCCAAGGAGTGACAAAATCTGACCAACCTTATAGCTGTGCCTTGTAAACAAGCAATCCCTTCTCAAGGGATTGTTGTTAGGATTTTTTTTCAGTGCTGGGAACGTGGTGAACAGAAGCAAAGCGGAGGGACTCAACATCAGGGAGAGGTGTGAGAGTGCTGGGCAGGGCAGGGGGTCAGGGGTGTCCCCATCCCTCCCTGGCAGGTCCAGCGGGCGGGTTGGCTGCTGTGACATCCTGGAATTCGCTGGACCATGAGTCTTTTATAACCATCATCTGCAAGTAAATTCCTTAGCAGTGTTCTGCTTTATGACTGGCTGAAGAAACTTAGTTGATGGTACAATATAATTTATTTCCACGCATAAGTTAATGACCTTCATAGCCTGTTCTGTCTCTTGTAACTTCTTATGGACTGTTCCCCCTCTGGAGATACCTTGTGCCTCACCGCTGCCCAGCAGTGTCCCCTGGACGTGTCCCCACACGGAACGGGGCAGCGGTGAGGTTTGTCGGGTGCTGTGGTGTGCACACCGCTGCAAGTTGGCGCTGGGAACGCCGCCGCCGGGGAACGCTTTGGTTTGCTTGGAGGTGGCAAAACCAGAGAGGGGTTCGGAGCTGGGCAGGGTGACACCAGCCCTGACACGGCTCTTGCAGGCACAGGGGTGCTCCCAGCTGAGATCGTCTCCTGCTTCACCCCAGATCTTCTCCTGGCTCGGTAGGAACGCCGCTCCCTCGCTCCCTTTCAGTAGCGCTGCTCCGAAGCAGCTCTTCTCTGACGTCTGGCAGTTTTTATGTGTATGCATTTTTGAACATTATTCCCTTCCTTCTGGTGCCACCGCTGTCCTTCGGGCTTTCACCTCTCTGGGCGCCCTGAGCTCACGGGTTGCTCCAGGCGGACACGGCCGGGGGGACCTGCCCGCTCTGCTCCCCTTTCCTCAGACACTTGCCTGGATTTCGTTCTCTCATCTCTCACTTTGGCCCCAAGCCCCGTTTCTGTCCCGCAGTTGACACCTTGGCACCAGTGTCTGCTCCATGATTTGGCCTCGTGTGAGGATACGGCACCAAACTGCATCGATGCTCGGTGAACCCTCCTGCCCTCCACTTTTCTGGGTGCCTGCCGGGCAGAGTTTTATTAAACAATTCACAAATAACAACCCGTGCCCCCCAACTTACCTCTCCGTGAGGGAACACCCATAGTCATCTGTCAAAGTGCCAGTTGTCTTACTAGATCTGCTGCAGTGAGGAGAGAGAAATAAAAGGATGTTAATTAATTCTGCAAGCAGGACAGTTTTAAACAATAGGTGGGAGTTGCACCCGAGGCACGCCCCGTTCTCAGCCTGAGCCCGGGTTGTGAAAAGATGTTGTGCCGACTCCCTTTCCAGTTTTGGGTGCACACCTGAGCAGAGCAGCGTGCTTGGATGCTGTCTTGGTGACAAAGACAGGCGGTTGTCCTCAGAAAGAAAATGAAATGTATGATGCCATCAGGTTTTAACAAACCCAGGTGACATAAGTGGTGCCACACTCAACCCATCACCCCTCCCTGCTGGCTGGGGGGCAGAGGCAGCCCCTGTGCCTCCAGCCTGGTGTCCTGCACAGCCCCACCAACTGCTGCAGGTTAGCATGTGTTATAATAAATATTAATATTGTAATCAGCTATAAATTAGTTATGAAGGGTTTGATCCACCCGAAGTCAATGGCAAGTTTCTCCTCTCACTTGAAAGGCAGCGAGGGTGACCCTGAGCGTGTCGCGTCGTGTCGGGCTGGGCGAGGCTGGGAACCTCAGCCCTCGCTTAAGAGCAGCGTGAGGCAGCACGGGGCTGCGCTCTCCTGCAGCTGGCACCCGGGCACCTCGGCAGGAACACAGCCAGGGAAGGACACGCACAAACCAAGCCTTTGCGTTTAGCTGGAGATTGGTGGGTTTTCAGCTGAGATTTTTGGCATTTCAGTAGACTTAAAGCTGTGCATCCTGTTCTGTTGCAACTTAACTCTTGGAGAAAGCAGTCCCAGCCCAGGAGAAGGGTATCAGGAAGGACACGGAGCTGCTGGAGCGGGTCCAGGGGAGGCCAGGAGGATGCTCAGGGGCTGGAGCAGCTCCCTGTGAGGACAGGCTGGGGGAGGTGGGAGTGCCCACCCTGGGGAGGAGAAGGCTCCTTAGAACGGCCTTCCCATACCTGAAGGGGCTGCAGGAGAGATGGGGAGGGGCTGTTTACAAGGGAGCGTGGTGACAGGATGAGGGGCAATGGTTTTAAACTAGAGCCGGGGAGAGATTAGATGTTAGGAAGAAATTATTTACTCTGGGAACGGTGAGACCCTGGCACAGGTCACCCAGAGAAGCTGTGGCAGCCCCTCCCTGGCAGTGCCCAAGGTTAGGTCAGACGGGGCTTGGAGCAACCTGGGCTGGTGGGAGGGGTCCCTACCCAGGGCCATCTGGAACGAGATGAGCTTTAAGGTTCTTTCCAACCCAAACCATCCTACGATTCAATGATTCTGTGATATATCCCCCAAGCCAAGGCTGAACTGTTTCAACCCTGGTGTTTTCACAGCGCGCGTAACGTTTTTTCTCCTGCAAACCAAACAGAAAGAGGGGAAAAACCCAACGTTTTTCAACTTGTTTTCCCTGTTGCAAACTTTCAGGGCAAAGACTTGGGAGCGTTTTTTGCCAGACGTTGAATCTTGGTCACATTGCTGAGCGTCTGCAAAGTCTGCCCCACAAGAAGGAAGAAAAAGGAATCTGATTTTTGCCACAAAAGCGTCATAAATCAAAATCAGATGGCGAACTCGGCATTCTTCCCACAACTACAGTTAATTTTCTCTCTGTTCTTTCAGTGCTCACGTACGAGTGTTGCGAAAATGTTGGGGCAGACCGAGAAAGCGTTCTGGTGAGCACAGATAACTTTTCACCGCTTGCAATCCTGACTTGTTCTGGGACTTTTTAGTGTTCTTCTGTCAGGAATCGCCCTTCTGGGCCCTGGGCACACGACGGGCACACATCTGCAGGTGGGGCCGCGCTCTCTGTGCCACGGGTTTGCTGCCCGTTGCCGTGGCAATGATGCTTCTCAGTGAACAACCATAAACAAACTGCATTAAAAAGAACAAACCCCAAACAATCCCTAATTAAATTAAAGTTTGGCAGCAAAAATAACTTTTTTTGCTTTCTCTAAATGTTTTAACGTTTGCCGTGAGCCGTTGGCCGCGTCTCTTCGTGACACTTACTCCTGGCCTCTGCTGTTTACATGTTCCTCTGCTCTAAAATGACCTTACGGGCCACGATTCCTCAGCCACTCTTGATAATAATCTTCAGTTGCTGAGTAAGTTGTAAGGTTTTCTATAAATAATAAAATTTCACAGAATTGCCCAGGTTGGAAAGACTTTTCAGGTCATGGAGTCCAACCATTAACCCGACACTGCCAAGTCCTGGACTAAGCTATATCTCTGAGCGCTGGGTCTGCCCCACTCTTAAATCCCCCCAGGGATGGGGGCTCCACCCCTGCCACGGGCACCCATCCCAGTGCCCGAGAGCCCTTTCAGTGAAGAAATTCTTCCTAATACCCAACCTGAACCTCCCCTGGCACAAATGGAAGCTGTTTCCCCTCGTCTTGTTACTTGATTGAAGAGATCTCGGCAGGGATCCCGCTTAACCACGAGACCTCAAGGCGCAGCCTGTGCCAGGGCGATGTGATTTTTTTCGTTGATTTAACTCGTGCGAGCTGTGTGAGTTGTGCCTGTGCCCCGTGGGTCCAGTCAGGATATATCCCCTGCGACCCGCCCCCCTCCCCGCCTGTTTCCCACTGCCCGGACTTTAAGCTTTCTGCCTCTGAAGATCATTAATCATAGATATAATTTAATGACAGCTGGGTCGTGTCCCGCTAAGTAAGTACACCTTGTTTGCCTCAAAATGCTAATCGCTCCTCTGAAACATTAATGAGGGACAATTGGTATTAAGCCCAATAATCGTGTGTGGTCTCGTTACAGATTTATTCATATGAACCCGATTCCTTTGTCATGGTAAAAAGCAGCAAAAATCTGGTTGTGCGAAGCACTTATCAGCGGAACACACCAGCTCTGGAGCATCCACGTACCGATCTAAATAACTGCTGTGCAGTTTTCCCAGAAAAACGCGGAATCCGTTTCTGCACCTCTTGGCACGGATGAGATGGCATTTTGCTCTCCCAATCGTCCTCCTTTAGAAATAAACCCCAGGAAATGGAGTTTACTTCTAAACACCAATTCTCTGAGGGCTTGAACTGCTCGGGTTGTCCTTGTGCCCGGCGCCCTGCTGCCCTGGCGGTGGGAGAAGCTCCGCTGGGGCAGTGTCCGGGCAGGCAAGTTCCATCCCCGAGCTCGTATTAAACCTTCTCTGCTTCCCTCTTGGAAATCGAAGCCGGCTCCTCTCCCGGGAGAGTCGTTCGCCGAATTCCCGTTGACTCCCGCTGCAAGAGGATGGGACCCCGAGCCTGTTACTCTCTTTTCCTGAAAACATCAATTATATGGGGAAGTTTCCGCAGGGAAGATGGGGAGGGAAGCGGCAAAAGAGAAATGTCCTGAGTGACGGCAATGTTTAAAGCGCCTTGTCTCAGCCCAGACAAGCCCATCTTTTGAACTCGGCAGGACGCCGCTCTTTGGCGGCTCTTGAGAAGCCGTTTGGAACCATCGGATCAATACACCGTTTTTTTCAGCTCCGCTCTGAATGAAGCCATTTATTCCAGCGCCTTCCCCTCGCGCAGAAGCTTTTCCCGCTGTTCCCTGGGGGCGTTTTCAAAACAGCCACGATGTTTCACGAGGGAAACGCGCGTCAGCTGGGCAGGGGTGCAGGAGGGCACCGCTGCCCGTGCGGGGACCCCCCTGCCCAGCCAGAGGGGTGCCAGGCAGAGCTGCTTTTGGATCACTCGCACCCCACCAGCCCTGTGCTCCATCGTTTTGGTGTGAAAATGTGCGTTGAGCCGATACTGCTCCCGAATGCCTGGGGAGCATCCCGCTGCCCCCCTGCTCTCGCTGGCTCCAGGCAGGGGCTCGCCTGCCTGAGGTCCCTCGCCGGCGGAGAAAAAGAAACCTCATCTTTATTTACCAAACTGTTGCATTGTGTTTAACTTTCCAAACGGCAGATACAAAACCTTTCACCCGTACAAACACCGGGCGCCGACGGCCTCTCGTATCAGCGCGCCACAGACCCGTCGCGCGGCGGATTTATTTAACGACTGAATAGGTACGGGGGGACAATGCGGGGAGAACAAAGGTCCCGGCCGCCCGCCGGGACCCGCTCCTGGTGACGGCCCAGCCCAGGATGCTGCTTGCAACCCCCGACCCTGCAGGGCAGCCCTTGGGGGGCCGGGGGGCACAGCCAGGGGGGCAGGCTCCTCGCCAGGTTCACCGCAGCCGTTCTAGCCCATGGTGGTGTGGGGTCATGGGCTGGACTTGATGATCTTGGAGGTCTTTTCCAGCCTCAATAATTCAATGATTCTCTGTGGGGGTGGGCTCCCAGTGCTGGTGTAACCCTCCCCTCCAGCATCGTGCTGTTCGAAGGCGTCGCGTTTCCATACTGCGCTGCCGGGGGACGGGTCCAGGTATCGTTTTTGGTTATGTTTTCCTGCTTGTACCAAGCAGGGATCCTCCTGGGGTCCCTCCTGGTTTTTTGCTGCTGCTGCTGCTGCAGCCAGGCTGTGGAAGAAGGAGGCTCTGCCAGAGCAGTCGCTCTCAGGCACTGCGGTAACAGCAAAGAGATGAAGGAATTTTTTCCCTTGGGCAGCAGAGCTCGCTGCAGAGAGTCAGCGCTGAGGTTTAGCACCCGCGCAGATTCGCTTTTCTGTCTTTTCCAAAGCCCATTTGAAATCTGCAGCTGCTCGGCCGGCTCGCTGGGACGTACCGATATTGCAGCTGGAGGACACTGGTGGGGACGGGGACAGGCAGCACGGCTGAGACATTAAACACAAGGCAGTGGCCAGGAGCGGGTGGAGCAGGGTCCAGGAGCTGGCCCAAGGACCAGCAACCCCACGGGGGCACCTCGGCATCGCAGGGCAGAGGCGCTGGGGCTGGGAGCAGGTCAAGCAGAGCCGGGGAAGTCCCTCACTGCTGCTGCTGCCAGCACGTTGTGCAGCGACATCGGAGATGATGGTTTGGTGACTCCCAGACCCATGATCTGTCCCACCAGGGCAAAGCAGCCCGGAAGATCCTCCAGATGGAGGAGGACCAGCGGAGGAGATGCTGCACCCCCTGAGCAGGTGCAGGTGATGGATGGCAGCGGTGAGAGTCACCCAAGGTGCTCCAACCCAGCTGGGCTCAACAGGACACCAGGCTGGGCCCAGGACTCGCAGGAAAAATGTACAAAAAGTCCTGAAACCCAATGGTTTTTACATCTCTCGTGCAAGTAAGTCATGCACCCACCACTGGACCAAGGAGGATTCCACTGTATGCATTAGACAAACCAGATTTGCAGGTGAATTAGAACTAAGAGCAACAGCAACGCCTAAACCTGCCTGTGGGAAGCTCATGGGTGAGCGGCTCAGCGCTGCAGCCTGCGTCCCTCAGCTGGGCTGCAAACACCCACCCCAACACCTCCCCACCGCCTGGCGCGCTGCTGGAGCCGGGACGATGCTCCTTGCTGCCCGGGATCCGCTTTGAGCTTGTTCAGGGGAAATCCACATCGGGAGAAATGTGGAGGGTCTGGAAATAGCCAGCGACGTCCAGCCATGGCCAGAAAACTTCGCAAGTGGCTTCCTCGGCGTGAGGCCTCCTTAGGGGAACGGTGTGAAAACGAGCTGCCACCAGACCAAAATCCTGGGAGTTCAGCGCCGATCGCAATGTTCTGCTGGCGGCGAAGATTTAGATATCGAAGAGAATGGTGATAATCTTTTCCACGGGGCTTTTCGTCTCGTTTGAGCCTTTGTTTTGCAAAGGAAGAGCTCTAGCAGGTGCGGGTCAGGTTTTGACTCTTAAAGCTTATTTGACACTTGCGCAGCATCCTGTGAGAGGCTGGGGAGGGGACAGTCCTCCAGATGCAGAATCGAGCCACTTGGGCGTTACACCACGATTGAAATGAGCTGCTGAGGGTCAGCTTTTGCTGCTTATGCCTGATGGGTGCCTGGCAGAGGCTAAAGCCACGTGGCTGAACAGTCATTTGAGAAGTGCCCCCATCGAAGAGCCAAAACCTTTCTGGTTTCTTTCTTCGTCTTTTTCATATTTGCCCTGGGCGGAATTGGCAGCTGGCTGTTGGAAGTTTTCCTTTTTGCCCATGAGTCCATCCTCCTGCAAAATTGCTCATTGTGCCCATCAGCCTCCCTTTTCGGTACAGATTTTTCTGTCTTCCTTGACCTGGGTTTGGAAAAGCGTCCATCCCAGATATAAATTTTGAGTCTTTCGCTGAAGGCGAAGGAAGTGGGCACGGTTTTCCAGGGTGGGCTCTGCTTCTGGCTCAGGAGGCGGCAGCTGGGCAACATGAATGCTGAGCAAAACCAGGGATAAAAAAATAATGGAGTGACACAGGATTTATAGCACATCCTAGAAACCTCTCCATAAATTCTGGAGTTGTCTTTGCGCCGAGGATGAGGCATTTCAAGGAATCTGACCTGGAAATCGTTTTCTTAAAAATCTGCTGTTTTTTTTTTAAACAATCAAAACTCTTCTTTTTTTAATTATGCAAATCAAAGTTGCTGAGGAACAAGCGCTTGATTAGACCAGTTGGCACTGACCTAATAAATTATTTTGAATATTTTTTACAGGAAATTGATTTAATTGAAGCTTTTGTTAGTCTGCGCGAACGCGCTGGGTTCATGCCACAGCACCCAGGAATTTATAAATGGGCTCGGAGTGTTGTTCAGGCACCAGAAAATAAACCTCCGAGCTATTTACTACCTCAATGATATATAAAGTTTGCAGTTTTGATTTTGTGTGATTATGTTCAGCAATGGTGACCTTTAGAGGCAACAATATTGAAGTGTAATGAGGAGATGTTTGATCACTGGGGTACAATGAGGAGTTGGCGTGACTGCTCCATCCCTTCCCGGAATCTGAGAGATCCAGCTGACAGGCTCTAACCTTTAGGCCGCCGGCGGTTCGGGATGGATGGGGATTTACCCTGTGTATACACCGTGTCAGCTATATGAAATTTTATATCACTTCTCCCGTCGCTCCGCGCTTGGACGTTGCATGTGTAATCGCGGCGACCGGCATCGCGCCGCGCGGCCGGCGGTGGCCCCGTGCCGAGGGCGGGGGGTCCGTGCTGCCCCCCACCCACCTCGCTGGCGTGTCCCCGCGTCCTCCCGTCCCCACTTATATATTTATACACCTCCCGTCCCTCCCCATTTATATATTTATATACCTTCATGTGTGTGCATGCATACAAACACACTATATATATATATAAACACACATGATATATACACGCACACACATAACATATTTATATATATTTTATATATATAAACACAAATTTTATATATAATGCGTGTTCATGTACATGAATATACATTTATATACACAGACATTTGTGTAGGTAAATATAAAGTATATAAGTATAAATATAGAGAGAAATATAAAATACATAACTAATCAATATATATAAAATATATACACATATACATATACAAAAAATATAAAAATGTAAAAATATATAGCCAGTATATTATACAAATATATAAATATGTAGACAAATTAATATGTATAAATATAGTTTTATAAAGATATATAAATATATAAAGAAAAATATAGGGAAAATATAGAAAAATATAGAAATATATAAAAACATATGAATAGAATGGATAAATAAATAAATAAAAATAATATAAATGTGCATAGGTATATATGTGTGTGTGTTTATCACAGAATCACAGAGTTTCCCAGGTTGGAAAAGACCTTTAAGATCTTCCAGTCCAACCATTAACCCAACACTGACAGGCCCTCGACTAAACCACAAGTCCTCGACTTTCTGCACGTACTCACACACACACGTGTGTCTGTGTCTGTCTGTTTCAGGGCGTGAGAAACCCCGAAGGTGCCTACAAATGCCATTATTGTGTTGCTATATAGTATGTATACATATATGGAGGAATATATATGTTCCTTACTATATAGCCTATATAATATATATAGGAATATATGTGTGTGTGTGTGTGTGTGTATATTTTTTTTTTTTTTCCCATCCCACCACCACAGCAGCTCCCCCTGTGCCTTCTCAGGCCCCCGGAGCCGAGGCTTTTAACGTCCCAGAAGTTCAACTGAGGGCAATACGTTCCCTTCCTGAAGCCGTTTTGGTTTTTTTCTGGGAGGGGAGTTTTTTTTCTGGCGTCACAGCACACGAGGGGACTCCCGACTGCCGAGCGACGCCTTTTGCTCGTGCACCCAGAGGTCCCCCAGCTGGGAGAGGTGACGCTGTTAACGACACGTGTTGGACAACGTTGCAAGTGGGGACAAGCCGCCAGCCCCTGCCTCGCTGGGTGGTGGGTGCTGGCGGAGGGAGGCAGAGAGGATTTGCAGCTGATTTCTCCAGGTGCCACAGAGAGAACATTACCAGGAGCAGAGCTGTTCGTGAAAAACGGCGGAGGTTTTTTTATTTCCCCTAGATGCTGAGTTGGAGGATGCCCAAGGTCCTGCAGACAAACGTCAGGGTGTCTCGGGGTGGTTATTTACCCCAGGAGAGCTGCCAGAAGCCCTGGGGTACTTCCCTCTCCCAGCCGGCGCGGCCGCAGTGACCAGCCTGAGCCCATCCCAGGATGCCCCCAGCGAAGCCCACCCCTCCCTCCAGAGAAGGAAAGGCCCCAGAGGGTCGGACCAGACCCCTCTCTGCTGGAGAAGAGCTGTCCTGACCTGCATGGATGCTCCTCAGCCCTTAGGAGCAATCTCAGAAATATAATTTCCTCACTACCTTCCTTTCCTCGTAGGCTCCTTACGAGTGCGAGGTCTGTGCAGCACCCGACAGAGCCGCCGCCGGAGGCTTCAGGCACATCCTCGGCCAAGAGGTAGAGGATCCTCACCATCATGGTCTTGTCCCACGGACCACCACCAGCGGGGTGTGTGCTTGGTGTTGGGCCATGGGCTGGGCTTGATGGTCTCAGAGGTCTTCTCCAGCCTCAACAATTCTGTGATTCTCCTTGGGCAGCTCGGGGTGGGCAGCGCTGCTCCCCTCCCCGGCTGATGCGGGACGGAAAAATGCCTCAAAAAGCCACAGTGTTTAGAGGCTTAATTAGTGTATCGGGTCGTTATGACACCCGGCTCGTTTCATTACCCTCCTAAGGCGTTATTAGTTGGCAGTTAAATACTGTCTGCTGGGGCCGGCCAGTTTTCCCCTGGTCTTGCCGGGCGCGGTGCCGGCGCTGGCCGACAGCTTACCTGTAGCGAGGAAGAAATGGAGCCCCAATTAGAAAGCTTTCAGCCCAGCACCCATGGAAAAGCCAAAAGCTGATAAAGGTCAGCGTGAAATTTGAATGACAGGGCTAAAGTCTTTTACTCATAATTTTGTGTTTGCAATAGAATTCAGAGCAATTCACAGCCTTAAAGGCCTTAAGTGAGAACAGCAATTAATTGTAATGAATAATCTGACAAATCTGGTTGACATATGGCTGCTAATGCCCTCCTTTCTAGTGGGAGCAGTGGAGGGATTAGATTAACTCAAATGAAATCTGGGACCGCCATGCCATCTGCATGTTCAGCGAGGAGCGGTACACGTTAAATGGTGAGTGGGTAGATATCTGTCTTGTTCTCATCCCTCCCTGAGCCCTCGGCAGATATGGGAATAGCGGTTTTATTATTGCGCCAGCTGCCTGTCAATCCAATAACACCGGAAAGCCGCGCAGTACAACCTAGAAAGCTAATACAGCAAAAAGCTGTTAAAAATTAACCGGACAAAATTAACATAAATTGATGTGTTCCTCCATCTACGCAGTGTGTGTTTTCTAGTCTGGTGAAGGGTTGTGCTCCCTTCCCCGCCTTGACAAGTCCCCGTCTTCTTCTCCGGGACCTGCCACATGTGCCTGGAGGGACGGTCCCTGGGGAGGAGGGGACCCCCAATGCGGGGTGGGGGGACTCAGAGCTTCCCAACTTTTCCAGCACCGTTTGTTTTCCTGGCACAGACTCATCTGGAGTTTCTCCTTCACTTCTCCTTCAGGACAGACCTTGGCTCAGGACAGCGCATCCCCTTTCCAGGGACAGCCACAGGTTTTCTCATCTGCCGGTGCTGAACCATCTCCAAATTCCAGAGAGAGGGGTCTCAGCTGAACCAGGTGCCTTCTGTGCACTTTTCTCTCCTAACTACAAATACCAGAAAAGAAATATCAAGAAAAGAGAAGGAAAGAAAGTCTAGAAAACAGGAGTGAAGATCAAGGCTGTGATGCAGAGCCCACCTCACCGAGCTGCCTGGGAAGACACCGTGTGCGAGCGATAGCTGACCCCAAGGAGCACAAACCTCCTCGTTAGGAATCAGCCGGAGGATCTAAACGTCACCTTAATTGATGGAGAAAGTTGTCGACTGGGCAGAACTTTGCCGTCAGTCAACAAAAACCGGTGAAGTGATGTGCGGGTTTCAGAGTATCAAACGGCACCTGAGCCACGTCTGCCTCCAAAAAACCTGGCGCCTTGCTGATGTCAAACACTCGGGATGTTTGGGAAGTGCGTGAAATTTTTTTATTTATCCTTTCTTTTCTTTAACATGGCCGTGTCTCCTGAAGGAGTTTATGAGCCGTGCCCCACGCCAGCCTGTGGGCATCACAGCAGGGTCCCGACTTTCTTTCCCCTGCTGGAACCCCCTGGGCCTCTCTCTGCCCTGTACATTAAACAAAGGGAAAAGTAGAGTATTTTAAATATCCTGCATGATGCTGTGCCGGCCTGCCCAGTGGCACCGTTGTACCTGCTGGGAACACAGAGAGATCCTTGTACCGGGCTGGGAGGACGTTGGGTTTCATGAAACTGAGCAGAGCCAAGGAAATACTTGTTTGGTCAGCCCAGACCCAGCAGCGGCTGAGCTGGCGCCCCTTCCAGCTCCCCCCTGCTCCCAAACTTCATCTTCTCTTGCAGGGATTTGAAAATCTCTCAAACCCAGCTCGGAAAGACAGACCGAACCAAACCAAACTGATTTTTTTGTTTGTTTTTTTTTTTTAGTTTGCTTATAAATGTTTTGAAACTGCCCGTTCCTGCTTCGTAGCCAGACTGTGGAGACGAGGGAGTCGGGGCATTCCCGAGCAGCCCCGCAGCCTGAATGTCCCCCACTGTCACCTCTCCTCCCTCACGGCACGGGCTCAGAACCCACCACTCAGAGGCTGCTCTTCTGTTTTAGCAACCGTCACTTGTCTTGAAAATCATGCTTAAACTTAAAAATGCAAACAATACCACTACTTCTAAATTTATCTGGTTAATGAAGTCACTACATAAATTTAGCACATTTTTTTTTGTTATTAATTGCTAACAGTGAAAAGGGCTAAATTCCGAATAACTCTCTGTTTCAAAGACCTAATTGCCAAGGACCTAGCCTTAATATTAACTAGGATAATTATTATGCAAAGCATACCCACCCAGAATGTTTGCATAGCTATCACAAGCGCTTTCATAAATGATGCTTTAATTAGTCTTAATTAGAATTTGTTTAAGTCAGCAGGGAATGCAGAGCCCGTGAAATGATGTATGTAATAAGCATCAGGCTCACTTTTTACTTGGGGAATAGAGCTGACAAAATCACATCACGTTAAATTGATTCAGTCAGAATTAAAATTCTTATGGTATTAATTAAATGGGGGATCTCATTAGCAGGCTGCAGGGTGACAGAGTGACTCTTTGGCGACCAGATGTGAAGAAGCAGCACCGAACAAGAGCACCATTCGACCAAAAAAGTCCCCCTGTCCGCAACGCGCGGCTTGGTGCGAAGCGGGACAGCCCCGGCGGTGAGATATCACCAATTTAGGGCACTTTGTGCCTAAATCGGCTCCTTTTGGCTGACACAGCTCCATAAAGCAAGGATTGTTGGGGGTTTTTAGGGGATCCTGCTGGCCGGGTCCCCAGGCACCCTCGGGTGCTCGTCCAAAGCCTCAGGGTGCCCTCGTGCCCGATGGCACCAGGAATTGCCGTGTCTACTCCCGCTCCCTCAGTCAGGACCTTCCCAACATCCGTGACGATTCCTGCACGTGCTGCAAACCCTCGCAGCCAACGGAGCACTTTTTCCTGTTTGTAAGCCAGATCTGGCTTTGCCAGGCTCGTCAAGGATACGGGGTATTTACCTCCAATTAGCATATGTTTTGTGAATGGCAAGGGGCACACACCGCTGCTGCTGCTGCTGCTGCTGCGGGTGCTTTTGTGGCTGATAACCTCTCGGGGGTTTTTTGTATCTCTCTCCTAAATTTTGGTATTTAAAAAAATAAGCCTGTGACTGAGAGGTAAAACCTCAACCCTGTGTCAGGGTGATGCACCAGCGCTCCCAAGGGAAACCCAGGTGTCTTCTGTGTCCTCTTCCCCTACACCCAGCGGGACACCATGACATCCAACAGGATGGGATGGGAAGGGATGGGATATGGTGGGACGGGTTGGGATGGGATGGGATTGGGGACTGCCCTGCTGGAGAGCAGTGTAGGAGAAAGGGACCTGGGGCTGCTGGTGGACAGCAGGATGGCCATGAGCCAGCAGTGTGCCCTCGTGGGCAAGAAGGCCAACGGCATCCTGGGGTGTGTTAGAAGGGGAGTAGCAAGTAGGACAAGAGAGGTCCTCCTGCCCCTCTGCTCTGCCCTGGTGAGGCCACATCTGGAATATTGTGTCCAGTTCTGGGCTCCTCAGCTCAAGAGAGACAGGGAACTGCTGGAGAGAGTCCAGCGCAGCCACAAAGATGAAGGGAGTGGAACATCTCCCTGATGAGGAAAGGCTGAAGGAGCTGGGTCTCTTTAGCTTGGAGAAGAGGAGGCTGAGGGGTGACCTCATTCATGGTTATGAGGGGGAGTGTCAGGAGGACGGAGCCAGGCTCTTTTCAGTGATGTCCAATGACAGGACAAGGGGCAATGGGTACAAGATGGAACATAGGAGGTTCCACAAAAATATTAGAAAAAACTTTTCCAATGTGAGGGTGCCGGAGCCCTGGCACAGGCTGCCCAGGGAGGTTGTGGAGTCTCCTGCTCTGGAGACATTCAAACCCCGCCTGGACGCGTTCCTGTGCGATCTACTGTAGGTGGTCCTGCTCTGGCAGGGGGCTGGACTAGATGATCTTTTGAGGTCCCTTCCAACCCCCGACATTCTGTGATTCTGGGATGGGATGGGATGGGATGGGGCTGGGTTAACCCTCAGTCTCAGTGGGAAATGCGTTTTGGTCTTTCATACCTCTAGTTAGTTTCAAAACCAGCAGAGTGTGGCCCCGGCCCAGCCAAGCGCTTCCCTCTCTTGCTTAAAGTTAAGCGTGAAGTAATCTTGATGCCTCTGAATGGGACACGAACAGCAGAATGCAAAAACCTGTGATGTTCACAAATGACATTTTCCCGTTCAGAAGAGCGGGTGGCCGGGATGTCTGTGTGCTGAGCCGCAGCCTGCGGGAGGCAGCGGGACGGCACAGCTCCTCTGCTCAGCTGCTCATCGCTGTCCCGGACAAAAGGAGGGACCCTGAAATAAATACCATTTACACAGGTGCAGCCCTCTTTTGAAAGATGCTGGCCTCAAGAGTTTTTTTAACGGCTTTATTTTAGGAGCAAAGGGGTATGCCATGTGAACTATTTAAAAATAAGAATAAAAATCAAATAAACCGCAGCAATCAAGAGACTCTGAAGAGTCAGGGCTGCCTTTCCAACTCCTCCATGACTCTTCCATCAGTGAGTTATGATTAACTGGAAGAGCTTCGATGTTGGTTCCTCTACAAATGAATTTTAAAAAAGGGAGATAGTGTTTTTGTATACATATATACATACCTGTATCTAAAATTTATCTCAGCTGTGTGTAGGAGAAGGTTCTGGAGCCAGCTCCAAGGTCCTATGGGCAGGTGTCCGGCCGTGTCAGGCGCTGGCAGCACCAGGACCCAGGCGAGGGCTCCATGGGAGGCCACCAAAGGCCAGCAGAGCCGTGGCTGCAGCAGCACAGCCGGTGGAGACAACCTGGTCCCAAGGGTTAGGCAGGAGTGTCTCAGGACGATATGAGGCACACCAGCTTTCTTTTCTTAAAAATATCGTTCTGAAATGCGGATCATAAAATCCCAGTGAAGTGTTTCTCTCTGTGTGTGCCTCAATCATGTGTAGCACGAGGCTTCCGTAGGTTGTCCTCCGTCATTGTGTAAAGTTTCTGGAAGAGAGGAGAGGAGAGGAGAGGAGAGGAGAGGAGAGGAGAGGAGAGGAGAGGAGAGGAGAGGAGAGGAGAGGAGAGGAGAGGAGAGGAGAGGAGAGGAGAGGAGAGGAGAGGAGAGGAGAGGAGAGGAGAGGAGAGGAGAGGAGAGGAGAGGAGAGGAGAGGAGAGGAGAGGAGAGGAGAGGAGAGGAGAGGAGAGGAGAGGAGAGGAGAGGAGAGGAGAGGAGAGGAGAGGAGAGGAGAGGAGAGGAGAGGACCCCCCCCAGCTTGTGGGACCCACCCTGGCCCCGTGGTCCTGGCCGAACCAGAGCTGGTGGTGCCGCAGCCGCCCACAGCACGAGAGGCCGTTATGGTAACACCCCGACCCATGTGCCCGGGGAGCAAAAATCCTCCAACCTAATTAGTCAAATTAACCTCTCGTTCCCAAATCTACCGCCTGGAAATGCCTGGGACCCCACCAGCTTACGCCTCATCAGCATTCGGTGTCCCTGCCAAAGCGCGAGAGGGGGAGAAGAGATAACCAGAAGGACGGGAGATAAAAGGGAGACAAAAGCAAACACTCCCACGGACCTCTCCTGCCATTTCGATAACCTCTGAGCCAGGCCAGAACCCCTCCCCAGGGCTGTCCCCAGTCCCCACCGCGCGCCCAGGGTCCCCGTCCCACCCCACGTGCTGGATCACAGGGATGCGGCCACTCTGGCTTTGCCAGGCATAGCTCTGCGCTTTTTTATTTTGCTTTTTTTTTCCTCTGCAGATATTTTAGGACTTAGTTGAAATCAAATACAGGTTTTTTTAATCTAGTCTAAACCTACTAAAACATTCACTACTCTTACTGCCTAATACATTTATTCATGGTCTATATATATTCCCCACTATAACTAACCTCTTTTTTCATGTCTTCATTTTTAATAATATTGCTTATGTGAAAATTGCTGGATAAATTATTCAATTCTCCCCATAATCTACTATATCTGCAGTAAAACTGCTAAGCTGGCTCTGTCAATACGCTCATAACAATTTCGGTTATTTGTCCGTGTCCCTCTCCTCCTTCTCCTCACCCCCCTGGGCTGGGGCTGAGCCCCCTGGCAGAGCGCTGGGAATTTGGGGAGCAACTGCCACATCCATGTAACACCTCTCCTGTGAGATGTCACCCCTGCATGTCACCGTGGGGTGAGCACGGGCTCACGCAAGAAATCGTTGTGGGGAGGAAAAAGCACCTCTGCCGTGGCGAGCGCCGGGAAATTGGGGTTGCAGAGGAAAGGGCTGATGCAGGCTCTCTGAAAGGTTAAAATGTTTGCTGTGGATTTTCAACGCACGCCCTCCCTCGTCACAGATTAAAAGCGAGACCAAGGCTCCTTCCCCGTGGCTGGTGCAAGAGCCCACTGTTGTCGTGCCCAGGAACTCTCCCCACCGCCTCCTCAGCATCCTCATCGCTTAGAGGTGTCCAACTATAGCGATAGAGCCATTCAAATTAAAAAAAAAAAGGGCAAATAAAATGCTGGGAGTCAGTTTGATCTAAGTCAACCTTGGCAAATGACTACACTAATTCTCGACATATGAATTTAACTGTGTGTTTGCCCCCCTATAAACAGGACGAATAAACACTATATCATTTTTACACTTGAACTGTATTATGGTTTTAATGCAGGCTCAGGTGAGATGAGGTCAAAGGATACAATTAAATGGATCTGGTACCATCTGGAGATTAGGGTCTCTTTAACCATGCTTGGGTGATTTATCCATCAGCAACTCATGTAGCGCTTCATAAAAACTGGTATCTGTTTAAAAAGAGATATTAAAATACAGTGTGTTTTTTTAAATTAGAGACTAAAACACTGTGCAGTCGCAGGCAAGCAGTTTAGTTCTTAACCACTGAAACGGGAATTCCTGTATAAGAGTAAATCTACTGATAGAAATTTACTGTATTTAGCGGTATTTATACAGGGTTGCTGTGGGCAGGGGAAAAAAAAACCACCCAGGCCCTATTTTAAGTGCCTGCCCGGCGAATCAGGCTCCAAAGGGCCCCGGACCCCCGAGTGGGAGACAAATTCCTGTGGCCGACAGGAGCTCCCGCGCCCCCTTCCCCGAGAGGCTCCCCTGGGGGAGCAGTTACCTTGTGGTGGCCAAAGGTGGGAGGCTTCGACCACCTCTTCGTGCCAGGCTGCAAGTAATAGTCTGTGGCGTTAGCCAGAATTTATTTTGTAATAAAACAAAATGGGTCTCAAATCAAATATTTAAACTGTCAACTTTCAAAGCGAACGAGTGGCTAAAACTCGGTTTAATAACTGATCCATCAAAGCACAGATCAAAAGCCAAGGCCAAAATTAAACAATTATTTTTCTGAAATTATATTTGATTAAAAATTTCCTGAAAGGAAAACAATTCAGCCATTCTTCTGGACAGTAATTTATACAGTTTAGCGATCTCGCTGTCAATAATATACAAATAGCACTAATATATTACTATAATGCTTCATTTTCATTAAGACATCTGCCAAGTTCTCCAAAACCTTTTCCATTTGGGACTTGACTTATAATTGCATAATCCCTTGGGGGAGTTTCAATATTATTTTAATCAATTTTAACCACAATACACAATATGGATGATTACATTGCAATGTCATTTCCAAAGTTACTTTCCCCCCATTACTCATTTGCAAGGGGAGAGGACACTGGAAATGTTTGTGGAAGATATTCCGGCAGGGAAACAAATGACAGCAACGCAGAATGAATTTCTCCGCCTTTCAGAAGAACGACAAGGCGAATAAATATGAATTTACATGAAGTGAGGGTCTGCAGAGAGCATCGCCGGGTCTCACAAACAGTCACGGCAGCTGCTCTTTGCCGACCCCCCTCCTCTTCCCACCTGGCTGAGAGCACAGGTTGTACCTGAAAGAATCAGCACTGATAAAATATCACTAATTCCTCTTCTTCCCCTGTCACTGCAGCGCAGAGAGGCACTGCCACCAGGCTGCTGTTCTTGGGCTTGTTCTGCAAAGTTTTCTGCCAGTGGAATCTTCATCTCCAGTGACATGGTCTGCAAACTGCTTTTATTTGTGTCTTGTTCCCCGCTCCTCTCCCCCAGCCCGTTTTCCCACGTTCTCCAGATACCCAACTCACTGGTGACCCTCTCCTCCTGTCTGCTCCCTTGGAAGTGCACGGAGGAGAAGGAGGGAGGCACTTCTCTCTCACCCCTGGTAACGGATCCACCAACGTGCAGACCCAAAGCCAAGCCCAAAATTTAGCAGGCGCTCTTCTGAAATGGCATGGGATCAAAAGCTGCCTGAAAGCAGAACAACTCAGCCACCGTCATGCCACCAGCGCGCCGCAGCAGGATGAGGGTCGTGTAAGGATCTCCACAAGGGTTTGGGGTAGACCAGGAGTCCCCAGGGCACCGGGAGGTTGGAGGAGGGAGGCGAAGACGCTTCGAAGGAGACACATCGGCAGCGTTTGGGTGAGCGAGGAGGGCGGGCGGCGGGCGAGGATTTAATGCTCCAGCTCCGGCACGGCCCAAACCCGCCGTCAGACACGACCTTGGCAATATTACGGTGGTAATATTTTCACAAGCGTGACCTCTCCGAATCCGGGGCTCCAATATACTCTGAGCAAACACGCTCTCCTCCCTGTCAGGCACACCGTAGAGATCTTCTTTCTCCACCTGATTTTTTTTTTCCCTGAACGAGCCCATTCCTGGGGCGGGGGCAGGTCTGTTGGCGGAGGCGTGTAGCGTACAGGTGGGGAACTGGCAGCTGTGTTTTAATTGTCGCTGCCATGGTGGATGCAGTTTCTTTGTAAATGCTGCCATTAGTCTCAGAGTAGATGCAACGTAACATCACGAGGCTTCTTCTGTTTCCGCCTGTTCTTTGATGGTGACGCCATCGCTGGTGGGGGGGGGTGAACAAACCAACCCGACAGCCTCCCAACTGGTTTATTTTTATTTATGCACTGAGTTACTTCTTTAATGCTTTGCAATGAAAATAGAGTTTGCTGTTGCAAAGGCATCAGGTGTGGAAAAGCACAAACAGAAACACCCTCGGTTCCTTTGGCCCAACGGAGTCGGGGGTTTGGGTCTCCCCTGCACCCCAGGGAGCGGCTCCATCCCTCGCTGGCACAGCTGTCACTAACAGAGAAAAATAGACATTTGAACACATCTTTAAAAATCACTTTAATGCAATTTATTCCCCCCCCCAAAAAAAAAAAATGACCCAAGAACTCTTCATTTTCACTAGATAATTTTCTGATATATTTTAAAAATCACAAAACTGTTGTCTATGGTATAAAGTAAAAACTACAAAGACTCATGTAGTATAAATTTATCCATCACAACTGTCTGCCAAAACCCTCAAAAACTGTAAAAAGAAACGTAACACCAAAGCTGTTAGTGAATGCCAGCCCATCACTTTGACAGAACACTGGTTGGGTCATTCAGTGAAATCACTTTCACAAATACAGACGGTAAAAGTTGCATTGCAGCCTGTAACCGGAAAAAAAAAGCATGCTTTTGTGCTCCTTATTTTAAAATAATGATACTAGAGAGCGCTCTGCAGCCAAAGGGCTTTTTCTAGACAAAAAGGAGATATTCTGTACGGGTCAGCATTGAATTCAGACGTCGTCTGTCACCACAGGAGGAATACACAGGAGTTCTTTTCCCATTTTCTTTAAACTGAGGAAAGACTCGGAGCGATCTGGAGGTTTGTTGCAGCCCAGGCCATGGTTTGTCACCTCGGGAGGTCCTGCCCCAGCCCGGCTGCAGGGATGAGAATGAGACCAAGGCACCAGGGTGAGGAATTAGCCTCTGCTGAGAGGGAGGAAGGGGTGGGGTTTGTCTTCAGAACTGGTGGGAAGTGGAACGGAGGAGCTAAAGCAGAGTGGGACGTGCCCGTCGGAGGTTTTGCCAGGTGCTGCTGGTGTCAGCTGCCCGCGGAGGGGCTGTGAACTCGCTGGAGGTCTCCTCACTTTTGCCACTACAGGACAGGTGTCACCTTCCCCATCCTCTCACCCCAGTGACCCCAGTGGGTTGGTCTTCTCAGCTGGCTGATTTAATCCTTCTTTTGTCTGTCAGCCCCAAATCCTGCCTATCTCCTTAAAACTGAACTCGTTTTAGTTGTCTTTAGAAAGTGGAATTCTCTTTTTTTTTTAGCGAGAAGTTCCCCAAGTACCTCTTTAATGAAAACAAAACCCTAAACTGAAGAGCTGTGAAACATCCCTGCTGCAGCACAGGCGCTTTAGTTCCCTGGAACTAAATTTCATTTCCACCACAGAGTTTCAGCGATTAAATATTTCACTTTGTCACGGCTTTTACCAAAAAGCAGTTGTTTTGAAAAACTAAGCATTTCAGCCACAGCAAAGCGCTCCGGAGCTGCCCCATCCCTGGGGCACAGGTGCTGCACGGGACGCATTCCAGGCTCCTGAAGGGAGCACAGGGCTGTGAAGACACTGAAAAAAATTCCCTTTTCATGGACACTTAGCCAAGGTTTTGAGGGCAGATCCCCTCTGAAGTGAGCTCCGCTACAGGGCCAAGCCCCAGAGATGCTCTCTGCCTTCTCCGGATCAAGGCGTTCCCAGCGCGCAAGGATAAGCCTGAACTACTTAATAAACATGGAAAAAGCTGCTGTGGCCAGGCGGAACCACGGAGAAAAATCATTAAAAAGCCATTTCTACCAAATGGATGTGTTTTTTTTTTTTTAAAAAAAAAAAACGCAAACCCACAACATTTCTAATCGCACTCCGCATAATTCCTGCCTGTTTATGAAAATGAAATCCCCAAGAAGTCTGTGCTCAAGCCCATATGGTGGCTGATGTGATATTTGGCATAATCGCTGAGGAAAACACGGCACTGCTCATTTGCCTTTCGCGTCCCCCAGCTCCACGCCCGACGATGCCAGCTCTGTGTCAGAGCCTTGCAAGGGCAACAGCAGCACCGGCCCCGGGCCATGCCGGGGGAATTAATGACCCGGGGGGTAATTAACGGCCCCCGGCGGCACCTCCAGCCACTGACTCCTGCAGCCCGCGGCCACCCGGCGTCGGCCACCCCCACGGAGATGTCGCTGAAAGAGTTAAAGAAGTTTTGACTGGTTTACGACAGGACTACTGTCAGCGGAAGGCATTTTGAATCCCTGTTTAAAAGACATGTAATTGCCTCAGATTCTTTATATTATCATAACTCTTCAGAATTGATTGGTTTTAGGCTCACGGAAGAATATGCAAATGCGCGGAGAACGACACACATTCCTCATTGCGGGTATAAAAGTAGTTCGCAGAGAATCCGTCTGATTGAGTTTGATTACTGAACAAAATCTAATTATTTGAGATGCACGTCCAGGCTTTTCTGGAGAGGCACGCTGAAGACAAGAAATATTTGGTGTACACAAGTGTTGTTTGCCCGCTCAGATCTGTTTATTCACGTGTGTTTTGACAGGCCGGAATTTTAAATAATTGATATCAATATCCGCTCTTCTGGGTAAAAGATGTTGTTGCCAAAAGAGGGATGCCAACGTGCTCGTGGGCGCGTCCCAAGGTGTGACGGCGGCGCCGTTGGGGTTAAATTGCCTTTTGAAGTCATTTCCAGCAGCTTTGGCGGGTACATTCCCCAACATCCCACCCCCAGCACGGCGAGGGCTCGGCAGTGTGCTGCACCCCCATGCCGACTCGTCGTACGTGCTTCAACAATAATCCTGGAGAGGCAGGGAAACGATCGAGCCAACGTTTTGGCCCCTCCTGGGCCTTTGTCAAGGAGTATTTGTAAGTCTTTTAAAACAGCTTTGAATGATTACTAAATCCCTCCCTCTCATAAACAATTATCATCCTTCCCCAATTATCTACTCAATTATAATCTACAAAGTCTCTTGCATTAAAATTAAACCATATGTTCTTCACAGTCACTTCCAGCAGGAATATGCCGGTCTGCCTCACCCTCCCCAGCACAAAAAGTTTTCCTCACCAAAATCTTTCCTGGCAAAGCCCTCTCTCTCCCGTGGCGGCTGCGAGGAGCAGGATTTGCACCCCGAGCCCCTCACCTGGGACATGCAGGAGGGTCACAGCCCACCTGAGCCACACACCATCCAGCTCCTGAGGCCACCAGCCTTCTTCTTCTTCTTCCCTTTCTCAGTGGTGTTGGTTGAACTGGGCACTGAATTTGGATGTTTTTTGCACCTTAGTAAGGCAACGTGGCTCTAGTCTTGGGAGCACGGAGATGCTGTTCTAGCTCTTGGTCCCTGCTCAGATTTTAACAACTCTTAAAGCATGGATGTTGTTCCACCAAGCCCCTCTGCCCGTACCCCTGAGCATCGCTGCCGTCGCAGCTGAGGAAGGACAGGCTCTTCTTCGGCCACACCGACGCTGGAGCACAAAATGTGTCTTGGTCACTACCATTTCTATTTCCTCAGTGAGGGGAAAGAATTACCACGACCCGAATCATTTCCTCTTGTCCTTTAAGAGGGTTTTTCCATGTAGTCAAGTGCCCCTTTCGGGTGCCATCAGGACAGCGGGGTTGCCCACCCCTTAAGGAAATTGGTATGTAATAATTAGGTGTAGAGCCCCTCAAATATACCCTGTTATCAAATACAAAAGAATTACTTATGCATTCTGCTGTGAGACCCATCATTAATTAGGAGTTTTACATATTAATCACAACACGGGGAAAAAAAAAAAAAAAGAAAAAAACAGTTTTTCTCTCCTCGAAACATTCTCATCTCACACTGAAGACCACGGACATCTCTGGAGCGGTGGCCAGAGGTGACAAACACAGCTCGGATCTTCTGCAGAGACACAGGGGCTGGAGTGGGCACGCCGGGCACGCAGCTGGGAAGCCAAAGGCTGGTTGTAATATCCTTTTCTTCCAAGGGCAATTGCTAGGAAGGCAGAATGAAACACCCAGTGTGTCAATAAGGATTTGCACTGTGTCATCTATGCCAAAAAAACTAACTCAATCTTCTCCACTTCAGTACAAATCAGAATTTACATGCAACTCCCTGCTTCAGGTGGGCAATCCAAAGAAATTAACCTCAGGAGAAAATTGCTTTTTTTTCTGGCTTAACACATAGCTTATTATCACGTCAGGCAGAAGAGACGGTGGGGAAAATGCAAAATCACAGGCACGATACAGCAGTGCATCCATATATTCACAGCTAAGGAACCACTTATTAGGGGCAATGTTTAAATTCAGAGGAGTAGGGTTCAGTCTTCAGAGGTCCCTTCCAACCTATCCTGCGATTTTTCATGGCAGCCAGCAGAGACTGACAGAGTCAATCCTAGGGGCTGAAACACTGGACAGGGCTGCGCAACCTCACCCCAACCCAGCCAGACCCCTGGGGGAGACACACTTACGCTGCTGATGGCAGGTTGTGGGCGCAGGGCTGCTTCCTGCAAATATCCCAAAGCACTGTGCAAACGGGGCAAAGATTTCTGTCGGGGGGGAAACAAGAATGAGAGCGCGTGAGTGCAGCTCACCCCGGTCACACTTATTCAGGCAATCAGGGCATCTATCAAGATGAACTTCATCTCGTTGCTAACGATGAGAATGCTACCACCCCACCTGTAGACCCTACAGGCTACTCTCACGTGCCTGAACGTGGCTTTTCCCGTTTTCTTGCTGTTCTGCTTTCCTCCCTGCTTGCTTTCTGTTCCCCCCATGCAGCTGCAGCAGGGTTGGCAGGGTTGTGCTGGAAGCTGTGCAAGCAGGGAGGAGATGAGGGTTTCCCCACCAGCTACCCTACCTGAAGTCGAGCCTTCCAGCAGAAATGCATTTTATTGTGAATTTTTGTGAAAAGAGGATGGAGAGCCGGTGTCTCCCTGTGCAGGGCGATGGGCTGGCACAGGGAGAGCCGTGCCTGGCCCCAGACCCTGCCGGGGTCTGCAGCAGAGCTTGGGGTCCTGCTGCCCAGGGCCAGCCCTCGCGAGCCTTCTGCAGCCAGGGTGGCGCTCGGGACAGGATGCTCAAGGTAGAGGTGACCTTCCTGCTGTGCGAGGGACGCTTAGAACCCTTCTTTGCAATGCAGAAAAATAAAAAATGGATGGGAAAACTTGCCCTCCATGGTGTTTGTTTATCTCCAGCCCCTCTTCGAGGCTGGGTGCTGGCTGCATGACCGCTGGCATCACGGTCACAGGGCCGGGCCAACAGCTCACCGGAGGGAAACTTGTCACATTCCCTGGTTCATCAGCCCTTCCTCCTCCAGCAGCAGCTGTACCTGTGCCATCTGCGTCGAGGAAACCTCTCGGCAACTGCCGTACAAATCAGGGGCACCGCCAAGGTCGCGCTGAAGGGAATTTGGGGACACGGGGAGGATGTTCGGCGGTAAGCAGTAACAGCATCCCTGCGTCAGTCCTCCCGCATCCCCGGCTGCTCTGCCCCAGCCTCGAGCAGCGCGGGCCCCGCTGGGAAATGTGTATTATGCCTGGGTTAATTTACTGATTAATCTCTAGTCAGTGGTTTGTGCTTTCCCCAGATGGCCAATTAAAATTTACAACTGGCAGAGCAGTGCCCTGTTGGCAGGCTGCTGCGGGGCCGCGGCTGGAGGCAGCGACAGAAGGCGCGGGCCCACTTCTGCCTTTCTTTTTTTGCCTCTCCTGGCTTTAATCGGGGGGCAAAGCAGCCCCCGACCCTCCGCCAGCACAGCCCTGGCACAGAGGGAAAATCCTGCAAAATTTTGTCTTAGCACTCGACACAAGCTCTACTGGTGCACCCACCCAAATAAAGCGCCACACGAAGGAGAAGCGCGCTCTCATGCGATTCTTTGTTTTAAAATTATGTGTTTGCTCATACAAGGGAGGTGTCGAGGCTGGAAAACTCCAAAGCAAAGCGTGAGTCAAGACCAACTGATTTCCCGGAGAATCCAAACACAGCAGTGATGCTGTGCAGCATCACAACAATTTGCTATTTTCAATAACTGTCCTCATAACTCAGGACAACACTATTAAGAAATACATAGTGAAAATATATCAGGAAAAAATGCTGCTTTCACAAGTGCTCCCAGAAGGTATTACGGGTCTCTATTTCAGAGCAAATTTTCCCTGCTGCTGCTTCTTTTTTTTTTTTTTTAAAAGAAGTCTTCATGAATATTGATGGTAAACATAATAACAGTAATACTCAGGAGTATAGTCAACTTCTTGCTGTACAATTCACATAATTCCCCTTAAATTAACAGGAGTTACACGTGTGCCCTGGACGCAGGCTCACCCCCAGGGGTGCCAGCTCGGGTGCCGGGAGAACTCCCGTAACACGGGGCTCCTTGTCCCCAGGTGTTGATCGGCGTCGCTCCCCTCACCCCCGTCGGGCTTTGCCCTTAATGACTGGTTTTGGGTCTGATGCAATGAATCCCCCCCAGAGCTGAGCGGCTCCTGGGGGCTGGAGGGACCGCGGCGAGCAGCCTTGTTAGAAACACATCTCCTCTTTCTTCTGAGAAATATCTTTTTACTTTCTGTGGAACTTAATTTCTTTTTTTTTTATGTCTTAACTTTACAGACCCCAGTTAGTACCATCCCCACTCCTGCTGCTGCTCCCCACGGGCTGAGGGCGTGAGCGTGTCGGCTGAGCTGAGCGTCCTCTCCAAAGGGAGCCAAGTGACAGCTTTGCCCTGGGGTTGTGGTCACTGGAGCAGCGCTGGGCAGTGACCCCAAAGGGACAGGAACACGGCTCCTTTAAAAGCCTGGGGCAGTGCTTCAGAAAGTGTTTGGTACCACACTCCTGTTTCCAAAGCTCGCCAAGGAGCAAAGCTGAGACTGTACAGCATCAACATCTAAGCGCCTGGCAAGCGACACATTCTTAGCCTCTGCAGCGTCTCTGCTCTTTGCTCCTTAAAATGTAACATGTCCCTCCACAGGGACAGGCCTCAAGGCTGGCGGATTTCTGGCTGGAAGGTGGCCCCGTGGGACGGGAGGCTCTGTGGCACGTCAGGACCAGGGCGACGCTGATGGGCTCTGTGCACTCACCGTGTCGGATTTGCCACCTCGTGGTCCTATGAGGCACCCTGTGAAGATTCGAAACCGTATTTTACATCATCTTAGGAAGACTGCCTAAACAAATAAAATATTTTACTGAGTTTTTGCCCACGGGCTGAGATGGCCTGGCCTGTGCTCCTGAGCTCTCCTGGTGTGACCGGCAGCAGAGCAGAGCCTGGCTTTAGAATGGACGCTGTCCTGGGGACTCAATGTAAGAATATTGGAGGCCAGACATGCCTCCTGCCTCCCTCAGCTGATTGAGAGCCAGCAGGTGCTCTCAGTCAGCCTGAGTAATCGTGGGGTGAGGAAACGACCTTCTCCCAGCGAGCCCTGATGGCCTGACCTGCCCACTGACAAGGACACCCGAGCAGGGCAGAGAGTGCAGAGCTGCTGCGGGGCAGAACCCTGGGCTGGGGTCACCCCTTCAATACTATTCCTGCTGGCCACAGCCCAGAGAGGTGTGAGCTCAAAAATCTGAAAAAGCTCAAGTGAATGAGCATGTAACATGCGGGCACCGGTCACATCAGCTGTGACGGCCCTGGGAGCATCCCTCGTGGTCTCCTGTGAGCCGTTGGTGTGAGCAGCATCACTTGAGTAGTTGGAACTCTGCTGAACCAGGCACTTGATGAGCCTCTGGAGGGAGAAACCTGCGCTGGCAAGGGGGGCAGTGCGGTGGACCTAATGACTCTAATTTCTGGTGAGGGAATTTCTTTCTTTGATTCCAAAAGGAGACAAGGCTGCCTACCCTGCCAGCACGTGCTCACCTGGAAGCCCCTGACTCTCGGGAGACGCACGGCTTTTCCCACTACAATCTCACCCAGCACAAGACCCAGCGCCTGTGAAGCCTGGAGGGAGCAATTCCAGCTCCCACAGCCCTGATCCCCATCACCGGGGCTGATACAGAGCCCTCCAGAGCCTCCATGGATGTGCACAGGGTTTGGAACGCTTGGATCCACCCCTTGAGGTCTGCAGAGCGCAAACGCAGGCTCGCCGTCATCCCGCAGTGCCTGCCTGGGAGACCTGTGCCTCCTCTAACACAGGGCAGCTTGCTGGGAGCAGGATTTGTGGAAAATGAAAGCACCGGGACTGAGCAAAGGACTCCTGGCAGGTCATGGAAATATTCACTTTTCAGAGCATCTTTCTCAGAAGTAAAAAAAATTCTGCACCACTAACCCTGGCTGTGCTAGAGGAGCAAACCAGGCTTCCCCCACACTCAGCCCTGGCTCTCCTCATGAGCAGGGCTGGGTCTCAGTCCTGACTGGTTTGGGAATGGCAGGGGTTTATTATATTTTTTTGGTCTTTTTTTTTTTTTTTACGGTTAAAAAATATCAGCATTTTGGAAAAATCCAACACATGTTAATAGCGCGACCTGTACAGTTCCTGTCAATAGAAATGGGCTGGTGATCTTTAAAAGGAGATTTTCTCAGGGTGAAGGACAAACATGACATTAGAGTCATCAAACTCCCTGCCTGACAAGGACATACAAATTGTAAATGGTGGGGGGCACTGAGACCAGCTTGTCTTTCTTTTCCGTGGGAGCAGGGATGTGCCGTCTGTCACCCGCACCTCCTGCCCCGCGCCGTCGCCGGGGACAGGCACCTCGAGGGACAAAGCTGCCAGGGCTGCCTGTGCCCACCCGTGCCTGTGAAGGGCTGGAAAACTGATGGCCTGATCCTGTGACTACTCACACGCACTGAGAACTGCTCCCCAGAGGAGCCCCCGGCTTGCTTTGGGTGTGGGGGTGAGCCCATGGAGATACGCGGGGGTGGTGGCCGGTCCCTCAGGTCCCCCAGCTCTTGCAGCAGGGACTGGAGCCTCCCACCAGCACTACACATAAAAAAACCCAACAAAAAACCAAACAACCAAGACTAAGTGTGTAAAAACCCCAGAAAACATGACGGGGGCATCAGGAAATCAAGGAAGATTCCATTCTTACTACGGGACCCTCACTGGATTTGATTAATTTAGTCCCTGAACTGTAATTAAAACTGAGGATGAATTCAGAGCGCTCGCAGAGCCTGAGTGTTTCTGCAGATGGAGGACAGGCTTGCCTTCTGCTCCGCCGAGGAGCTGCTGCGCAGCGGGTAAAATATCTTCTGCACGGAAATTTGGTAAAAAGAGTCTTCTGGATGGAAAATATTTGCAGGTGTCCTTCTCAGGAAACAGTGATGTTCCCAACTGTTGCTGGAAGAGTTTTGATGATTGACTCTAATTTTACATAACGTCTCTCAGCAACCCAGCCCTGAGTCCCTGGAGACAACCAAGAGCACCGTGTCTCAGTTTCCCCAGCTGGAACATCAATGTGTTTTTCAGTGTTCGCAGTTTATAGAAATACCTAGTTTGGGAGTTTAGGATTTTGGCAGCATCCTTGATCAGCCAGCTTTGCTAGGCACGCCTAACAGCCCCCAGAGCTGCCGGGGCTCCAGCTGGGCCAGATTTATGTAAGCGGTCCTTTACGTAAGCCTGGAGGAAAAAGAAATGAGCTAAGTAGCAAACAAAGAACAAGCGGGAGGATCAGAAGTTTTATTATTGTTTGTACCCAAGGTAAACTAAGGCATCAAGTCCTGTGGAGGGACATCAAGATGAAACACAAAATAAGAACAAAAATGGCCATTCCAGGGATAAATAATCAAGGGTGGGAGCTCTGGGCTGGGCTGGGCTGACACCCCAAAAGCTGGGCTGGCTCCCCCTGGGGTGAGGCAAAGGGGTCTGGCAGGGGGACACCCCTAGAGTAACCAGAAACATTCCATCCCAGCTGTGCAAATCGAGCTGGGTGTTGGTGAGGGATCGACGGGGGCTCCCCGCAGTGAACCAAACACCTTCATCTGCCATGGAAATGCAATAAAAGGATGCACACGTCAGATTATGGAATTTACAGCCTCAAAAGGAACAAAACCCTATGAAGTGTCGCTCCTCCATTAAAACGTCGCCACCAACGCACAGAACCCTCCCCACAAAGAAGTGCACGTATTTAAGTCTTGCAAACCTCTCATATATATCTGTCTTTTGCATACGTTTCCGTATTGCTAAAGAATTACATGGAGGGACGCTGTGGTCTGCGTTTTACCAGATCTGGCACCTTCTCAATGCCGCTCCCATTTAATCAGTGGACATTTCTTCTCCGTGAGCATATTCCCTTGAATTCCTTGTTCCTACGGCAACCCAGCCAGCACCACCGCTACCGGCACGGTCTAGACTAACCTAAAAAGGAATGGAGATTAATGAACAAGCTCAGTATTAAGATTATACCACAAAGACCGAGCTTGGCCAGAGCAGCATTACAAAGCAGGCTCAGGTAAGACTGTTTATAGCATTGCAGGTTTGTGTTTGTTCGAGGGTACCTGTAGCACACAGGCTGGGAGAGACAACTCATTTAGCACTAAGTTCCTGGTAATTGGCTATCAACTCAGGTAAAGAGACCTTTTTCTTAATAATTACAATACATTTCCATTTTAAAATATCCACCAAGGGAATAGGGAAACAATATCCAAACCGTTTCTATTTACAGACGCTTTCCTCGCCGATGGAGTTGTAGTTTTAGAGCACACAAAACACCCAAATTACCTGATGGCACTGCGGCCGCTCACAATGCAAAATGTTCTTTCGAAGAAGACACACGCACAGAATCATGGAATCCTGGAATCATCACAGAACGCGCTGGGTTGGAAGGTCATCGACACTTCTATTTACATTCTCATTTAAGATCTCCTTACCCAGCATGAACACTGAAGGCAGATGCTAGGAGACTTAGTAGAGATAGATATCCAACAGTTCTTCTGCTTTTAGTTTATAAATGTTGATTATTTTTTTTTAGATTGATGAAGGAAAATGCAAAATAAATAAAGAGGAAAGAGCCATTTGTAAGTTACAGGGAGACACAACTCCTTTAAATATCTTTTGATGCTATGAGGTTTCTGATCCTTTTCAAGGAAAAAGTAGAGTCTAAAAAAGTGTTTGTCCTCTTAATGCCATGAGATTAGAGCCCCCAAATTATTACTTTTAGAAGAATAACTCTCAGGTGCCATCAACCAACCTTCAGAAGCCTTTCCACTGCCTTGCAAAGCAGAGGGGGAGAGGAGATTGTGTTTTTAGTGCATTATTGCCCACCTCCCAAGATTTAGCTTCCCAACAGATATTAGCCATCACATGAATTAATTAATCTCAGCAACCGTGGAGCGGGGCTCCTTCTGCCGCAATCCGTGCCCTGAACCCCACAATCCGGGATGTGCTCCTGGGCTTGTATGGAGTGCCTTTTAATACCAAAGAACACAACAACTTAAATGCCATTCCCTGGTTTTATGAAAAAGCAATATAGGAGAGTAAATAGGGCAAATACCAACAAGGAAGGACACGCGAGTCGAATCGAACAATAAATTCAAATAATATCACTAAATCGAGGAGCAGAGGCAGTGTCTGAAAGCTCCTTTCTCTCCGTGACTTTTCTGGAGAGCCGAGCAGCCAAGCACATGGAAGAATAACCTATTCTCCTTTCCCATTAACAACAACAATCAAGGCTGGATTAAACCTCTTCAGTTAATTCTCCAAGTAGAGATAAAGCATAAAAGAAAGAGAGAGAGGAAAAAAAAATCCCACATATTCTTTCGCCACTGGTAACAGGCTTACACCTGGAATAGACTTGTTAAATAATTAGAGTTAAATTACCTCCTTTCCTACCACCGCCTTTCTCAGCTTTTTCTTTCTAAGTTGTTGTTTAACGGAGAGGAACTGGTACAGAAACACATGGGAGGGGATGGGGTGAAACTCCCACCTAGCTCTGAGCAGGTTCGTGCCCTGTTTTTGGGCACGGTTATCCGTTCTTGTCACTCCTGGTCCCTGCAGCAGCCCGACCGTGGATCCCTGAGATCTGTCCCAGGCAGGGGCCAGGCTCCCCCTGTGCCCTGGCATCACACACGTGCACACACACACACACATACACACACGTGTACATGCACACGCATGCAGACACACCTGCACACCCTGGGACCCGCAGCCCGCAGGAGCCCCAGCCCAGGTCCCCGCTCTTTAACAGAAGGCACAAAAAAAAAAAAAAAAGGAATTGAGATTTGCAGATCTGATAATGAGCCAGTTAATGACATAAATGATACCTCAAGAACCTCACTAAACCATCCAGGTCCTACAATTTAATCTGTAATAAATACTCCTGCATCATTGCGAGATGGCTGCTCATAATGGCAAATGAAATATGCTGGTATGATAGGTACAATAAATCTGGATTTTCCTATGGTTCCCTCAGGCTAGAACAATATGTAACCAGAGTGCGCACTGTCAGGATGAGCAGATCTCAAAGCCATCATAAAATCTAAATGGGGACTAATTAGGAGGCCCTTCCCTTCTAGAGTTACTATTTCTATTGACATTTTCCATGCATGAGCCCCTCCATAACATCATAAGTCACCAAGATAAGAACTCCCTAGATTATAGGGAAAAAGCTTTAATGGAGAAGTTGAACTCAAAGGCGATGCATAAATTTTCCTTCTGATACCCCGGGAAGTCTGTGTTCAGTACTTTCTTTACAAACTTTCCTCCCTGGTGCTGGGTACCACCTGTCCGGCCCCGTCCCTGCTCCCACCCTCACCTGGGGACAGGCACCCTGGGGTGCGTGGGGACGGGACACGATGCCTGCAGGGTCCCCAAATGTCCTGAGACTGGCTCCTGGGGGTTTGTCTTCTCCTGGCTGCAGGACACATCCCTGGGGGGGAAACCCAGAACCTGCAATGCATGGATGGGGGAGCGTGGGTGCAGGAGCATCACCCCTGCCCCATGGGCATCCTCCTCATCATCCCGCTTTGGTCACCCCACAGAGCCTTTGGGGAGTGAGACGAGTTTCTGCAGAGCTGCCTGGCTTTGGCAGGGAGCTGGGGCTGGCGTCAGGAGCATCTCCAGAGATTCCCTCCTCCCAAGCACTCTGGAGTGCGGGAGTGCCGGGTGCTCCCAGGCCGACAAGGCGAGGGGTGAGTGATGTGGGATCACAGGCAGCTCCAGTCCCCTCCGACCCGGCGTACTGCTCCCACTACCTGCACGTACAAACACCTGGGCTCCTCCTCGACCGAGCACAGAAAGCCAGATTTATGGGCTGTTTACAGCAGACTTTACGTTCAATTTTCCCTTGTCACATTCACAGGAAGTAATTGCCCTTGCGTGTGTGTGTGGATTCCTGCTAGCTGAAGGCTCCTGCCTTGCCTGACGAATCACCTCCAGACACAGGATTTAGGGATTGTCCCCAAGCCTGTACAACTGCTGGGATAAGGGTCCGGGAGCAGCCACAGGCTCCTGCCAGCTGGAACCGTGGGACGGTAGGACAGCAGCAGCCGGGTGCTGTGACCGGGATGGCCATCTGCTCCCGGGGTCCTTCCCTGCACCTCCGACACCTTTGCTGATGCACCCGCAGTTGGTGATAGCAGAAGGACAGACTTGGGGGGGTCCTGGGGCTCCCAACCTGCTGCGCCAGCAGACCTGAGCCCAGAAACATCTGACATGGACAAGTGACACCAAACAAAGAGTTCATGGAGGAAGAGCCAAGACAGCCTCCCCCCAGGTGAGGTCCCCATGGCACAGGGAATCCTGACCTTACCCTTGGCAATGCTGATGCAGTCCCCTCGGTTGTCCTTCTTTTGTAAATTAAAACAACAGGTCGTGGTCTCCTGGCTCTTTCGGTGGCCATTGAACAGGTTGCCCAGGGCAGCGGTGGAGTTGTCAACCTTGGAGGAGTTAAAAAAAATGTAGATGTGGCACTTGGGGACACGGTTTAGTGGTCAGGGTGGTGCTGGTTTGGCGGTTGGACACGATGATCCTTTTCCAACCTTAATGATTCTATGATTCACTGATGTCGGTGACACCCCAACATCTTCCTCGGGGACAGGTTACTTTACCAAACACACACACACAGAGTCACAGATGTAAAACGAAAGTGGTCCCGTCCAGCCCAGCTCGGGATTGTCTGGTCCTTTGGTGTCACCTCGTGTGGACCAGCCACTCAGGAAGGACATATTAAAATTTCCTAAGATTTTCCACAGGGTCAGTTTTATTGATCTTAGGTTTTGCAGGTTTTTGACTCTTTATCAGCCAAGGATTCAATGCCTTTGCTTTACTGAATTTTTTTTTTTTATGACATTTTGTTGCTGCTGTCACTTTTTTTAACAGGAAACCCAGTTCTCCTGTGACTAGAGCTGCGGTTTTCTCCTCAGAGTTGCCCAGTTCTGTAAATGAGGGAAAACTATAGGAGAATGTGATGTGTGCCAGGCACGACATCAGCAGTTTATTCTTTTGTAGTCTTAAAAAAACACATTAAACATATTTTTTATGAGCTTTTACAAATATTTTCCTCCTTGCATACATAAAACAATAGGGAAATTCATTGCGAAAAACATTTGTGGGGAGGTAACTTGCATTGTACAGAGTGCGTAATGGCTCCTACCTTTGATGACATTTATCTTTACTCATGAGGGAAGACCTAATAACATGAATTATCAGGTCCCTCCTCACTCATGAAGAGTAATGTCATAAAGGACCCACGCCATCGGAGAGGTTCGGTATTAATCCTCCTACCGTTAGAGCCGGAGGATCTCTCGCCTTTTCGTTGTTTTCACGCGATGGAGCGGCGGTGGAAATGCAATTCTGCAGGAATTTCGACCTGATGGAAATGCTGGAGTTCTCGCACATCATTATCTTTGATCTTCGGATGCACATTATATTTTCGAAAATTACTGACGTAGGTAAACAAGCATTTTCTCAAAAACAGCATTCCTGAAGGATGAGTCTAAATACCCTTTCCTCAACTTCGTGTTTACACAGAGTTATACAGGGGAAATGAGCCTTCAGAGAATTATTAGAGGGCAAACGAGAAGCAGCCAAGTTTATGAAAAAATAGCACAAAAATGACTGAGAGGATAGAGATCTATATCCTAAGTCAACTCCAGTTCCATTTCATTATTTTTTTTTTAAGGAAAAGCACTGGCAGGGGAGATTTACTCTATATTTTCTAGCAGGGTTTCAAGTTTCTCAAGGCCAGGTGGGACAGGACTTGGAGCAACGTGGGCTGGTGGGAGGTGTCCCTGCCCAAGGCAGGGGGTGGAATGAGATGGTCTTTAAGGTCCCTTCCAACCCAAACCATCCCATGGTTTTATGCTATAGTTTTATCTCGCGCTCTCCAAGAGCTGCACCCGTAATTGCTCACGAGATTTCTGTGGCAGAGCTATTTTCCCATTTTGTAAGGACAGTGTATAAATACCAAATGCAAACACCCACTAGCTTTCCAGTGAAAGGATGGGAATTCAGGGAAATGTAAAATAAATATGTTTAGGATTTAATGCAACACAAGTTCTTGGTCAAATAGCTGTCGGGTTTAAATGGATCTGGAAACTTCACTTGAAGAGATGAAAAGTAACGATTTGCACTCATACATTCAACAGAATTCGTGGTATTGTAGCAGGGCTGTTTGGACCTTTTGTGTTAAATATTTTAATTGTTTCACCTGCTCACACGGAATGCTTGCAGAGAAGCCCCCCACAACCTCCAAGGGTGTTGGCTGAAGTCCTATGGCTTGCCCTGCAGTTTGAGCAGGCACCCTCTCCTTCCCATCCCAATCCCAGCCAGACATCTCTAAGGAAGAATGATTTATCAACAGATATAAATCAAAATGACTGTTTAGCAGTGCTGATTAGCTCGAAATGAGTAGTTCTGGAAACGCAACCGCACCTAAACATGACACATCTGTCTCTGCTGTCGCGGCGTGGCATATCTCATTTAGTCACCGCACCCATTCGTATGTGCCCTTTAGTCACTCCAAAGGCTTAGAAATCGGGAGGAAAAGAATTTTATCTCTCACTACGGATAAACCTATTTCGAATGCAACAGAGCTGTAATCCAGCCAGTGTAAATCAGGATGGCACCGCTGGTTCCTGTGGATACAGGGTGCGGGGGCATCCCCTGGTGTCCTTCCCCATCCTTCCTGATGGCAAATAAATAAATGAAGTAGGCATACAGGGGAAGTGAAAAGAAAGAAAGCACGAATCCCGAAGGCACAGAGCAGAAGCAGAAAGGCCACTGCTTTAGAAACATCTCTGCTTCCGAGTGAACACCGCGGGGTGAATACCCAGCACTTGGGTTTTGGGGGGTTCAGTCCCCCAGTCGCTGTTGCCCCATCGCCTTGGCAGAAATGGGAGCAGCAGCCGTGGGCGTGATTCAGGTGAGCCCATCCTCAGAGCTCAGTGGGCATCCCTTGGGGACACGAGGCCACCAGGCCCCCGGCACCATGCTGCAACGGCGGAGGCACGGGGAAGTCGGTGTTGCTTAGCAATTTGCTGCAGCTGGCTGAAGGACTGCGGAACGGGCAAAAGCTTTGTCGGGAGCTACACCATTATTATTATTACTATTTAAAGAGCATCCCAGATGTGCATGGCACTTTACGGACCAAAATAATTGATGGTCCTTGCCCCCTGAAGCTGAAATAGCGCAGATCCAACCCCAGACAACAAAGAGCATGGCTGCAGAAAGCCAGAGCGCAGCGGCACTCGCCGAAGAGCACGGGTTGCACCCGTTATCGTGCCTGCTCTGGCACTTGACCTGCACCCCCTGCAGCCATGGCAAGCTTTTTTCCTCTGACTCTCACCTAACACCTGGTGGCACAGACAGGATACCTCTTTCAATTATTGTTATCTTGTCTGAAAGTGTGCACGAGGAACCACCATGCTGAGCATGTCTGTGCATGGAGAAGCCTCCTCGGCGGGGACGGCCCCGGGGCTGGGGCAGCGCTGGGGGGGTGGGCAGGGTGAGGGCATCAACACCAACCCTCAGCCCAAGCGTGGGGACAGGGGTGCTGAGGAGCCCACCGCCCAACTGGCTGCAGTCCCTGCCCCAGGCATTCCCCCAACGACTCCGTCACGGGAGCGGATGGCAAGTTTTGATGCTTTCCGTGGGAAACACGACGTGTTCCTAAGGATTAATGAACTGCTCACGCGGTTTGGGATCACTGCTGTGTGAGGACGTCCCTCCTCAGCCCTGGCCGGGGCACTGCTGACCATGCCTGCCCCTCTTTGCAAGAGATGGGTTGTTCCCTTTCTCACATGAACCACAGGATTACTTTCACAGGATCATGGAATTGTAGAACTATAAAATCATAGAACCGTAAGCTCATAGAATCATACAGTCATAGAATCAGAGAATCATAGGATCATAGAATCACAGAGCCATAAAATCATAGAATCATAGAATTGTAGAACCATAGAATTGTAGAACCATAGAATCATACAACCATTGAACCATAGGATCATAGAATCTTAGAATCATTAAATCATAGAATCATAGAATGGTTTGGGTCAGAAGGGACCTTAAAGATCATCTCATTCCAACCCCCCTGCCACGGGCAGGGACACCTCCCACCAGACCAGGCTGCATTTCAACAGTAATTTAGCATTTACGATACAAAAATGGTCTTGAATATTAATGACACTCTGCATTTTTAAATATAGCCCATTAGAGGCAAAGCAGGCACTGCTCCCCACGGGTTCCATCTCCCCAAGGAGGGGCCCAGAGCCGCTGCCACATGTGTCTGAGCTCTCCCAACCCACCCCAAGGCCATGACGAGGGGCATTACCAACACTAATGGCTGCATGAGGGTCAGCAAACACAACCCAGTCAACCAAATGAATCACCCTGAGGTGTTTCGAGTTCTTATACTGGTTTTACAACTCGGTGAGGCCGCGGGGCTTGCGTGTTGGTGCTTCTCTCCAAAAGCAACAAGCCCAGCTGCTGTTTCCTCGGAGCAGCCTGGTTCACTCAGCGCGGCACTGCTCTGCGTAGCCCCAGGATCGGCACCCGAAAACACAGCACGAGGCTGATCCAGAGCATGCGTAAGGCAGGAGAAAGCTTCCTACACCTTTTAGTGAGTTCTGGGCTGGGTCCCAGATCATTCTGGTGCTGTTTTGTGAAATTACTTAGATTTATGTCTGGCTATTTAATATCAGTGGGGGGGGGGGGGGGGGGGGGAAGGTAAAAAAAAAAAAAGATACCTATTTTTACTCATCTCTATGTTTGGCTG
This sequence comes from Trogon surrucura, assembly GCA_020746105.1. NCBI lineage: Eukaryota > Metazoa > Chordata > Aves > Trogoniformes > Trogonidae > Trogon > Trogon surrucura. The sequence goes on from CM036621.1 coordinate 81,704,299, forward strand.
CTGCTGCTTCCATCCAAAGATTTTAATTTTTATCCTGTTCATTCTTTTCCCCTTTGCACTGGTATTTTTTTTCTAATTTGGTCATCTCAGCAAGATGCTCGGGATGCACTTGACAGAGCATAATATATCACCTGTCGAGAGATCTCGGCTTTTCAAAAAGGGGGAAAATTACTGGTATAATTGCAGAGTGAACACTTGTCCGGGGCAGGGGAACCCCTCAGTGGGGTGGGGTGGTCCGGGAGCCTTGCCCCCAGCGCAGGAGCCCGGCCAGCGTTGGGTGCTGCTGGGAGCGGACAAGGAGCTGATAAAGCAAGGCTGCCCCGCTGCTCCGAGACGCTCTAGAACTGATTGTTTTAATACCAAAGTGACACCAAAGGGGGTCAAGTAAATAAATATGCATGCCTCACCAGTTCAAAATAATAAAATTCCAATGTGTGCAAGCCTGCTTGTTGAACATATGTTTGCGGCACGGCTAAGCCATCTGGCTCAATGTCAAGCATTTACACCAACTGCAGTCTTACACTACCTGACAGCAGAAAAGCTTTATTCCCTTGGTGTTTGGGCACAAATGGAGAAATATTATTGAAATGATTATCTGCATCAAGACTCAGATTTGGTTTGACATTTAGCTGGCTCTGTTTAATCCAAAGGGTTGTCTGAATGAATAAAGAGAAGGGTTCCTCCAGAAGATGCTGCAAGCAGCCAGGGAAAGCCAAATGATTAATGAGACTGAAAGGCTGGGTGGACCCTGCCCACCTCCACCCAGACCTCGGTGCCAAGAACTGCATATGAAATTAGGCTGAGGCTTTTGTAGCTTGTCAGGAGGATGCTCGCGACCGACGAGGCTCTATTTTTGGACCTTAAGAAAACAAAAGGAATCACTACGTCGATTCCAGCCGAGGAGGGAGGCTCCGTTGTCCTAATTAAAAACCGTATCTTAAAAGTCGCAGGTCGTCACCTCGCCTCAGTTGGAGCGAGATGGGGAGATGCCAGGTGCCGTAGGGTTGGGGGGCCCTCCTCCTCCTCCCCCAGCACCCCCTGGCACATAGGGGCTGTCAGCGATTTGACCCCAAAGAGGGTGGCCCGCTGCCCCTTTTTTTCCGGAAAGTGTTCAGCAACCCAGGAAGAAACAACCTTTGGAGTCGGGAGCGAGTGAACAGGGAAAGGGTGGGAGCAGGATTCATCTGAACTCGCGGGGCTGCTGAAGGCTCGGTCTGACAATGACAAATTTATCTGAGAAATCAGACATAGTGTATTTTAAAATAAAATGGGATGGAACAGCGAGGCGCAGGGCTCGGATCAGCGTTATGGTCCAGAAAATCGTTCTCTTTGGGAGTACTAAAGCACAACCTCCTTCCCTCTTCGCACAGCAGACCAGGCTGTGCGGAGTTTTCCCTCTTTCTTTACACCTCCACTTCTGATTGTTGATTTGGATTTAAAATTAATTTGGTGATTTGAGTTTAATAAGAATGTTAGACATGATTTCCTTCTCACTCTTACTTTTAATTAACTTTTTAATTGAGATTTAAATGAATTCTAATGAACAGAATTGGTAGCCTAATTGATTTGTTGCAGCGGCGTAGTGAGGGATCAGTATGCTGGCAGCATTTTGATATATTACTCCGTGATGTCAAACAGTTTACAGGTTAATTTTTTGGCAGAGGTTACTTAATGTCAGCAGAAAACAATAATTTACTTTTGATTTATTAGTAAACAGTTCCTCCTAAGTATATGGTCCATGATGTCTAAACAAACTCATGTTTATGCACAGCCACCTTTGCCACCTATTAATGTCTCATTAGGAACTTGTCCTGGGTTTGCACCAGAACGAGCAGAATTGATCATGGAATCATTTAGGTTGGAAAAGATGTTTAAGATCATCAGGTCCAGCCTTTGCTCGACATCCCCAGGCACAAACAGAGGCAGTGGCACGGGCAGGACCTGCCGCTCCGCTCTGCCCAACTCATTAATTTCCTAAACCCTTTGTCCCACAGCCTCTGCACAGGAGCGGATAAACCTTCCTAAATGAACCCGTAATAAATTTGTTTCTATAGAAAAACGAGAAAATACACTCTTTTATCACATTAGGACCATGGTATGACTGAGCTTCTTTCTGGCCCCACCGACGGCGGTTCACCCGATCCAGAGACCCCAACATCACCGCTCCGAATGATGACGATGACAACTGCCTGCCCGGGATTTTGCAGCTTCGAGAGCAAATTCACTGCTAAGAAATGGCTGACCTGCTAAAACATAAACTAATTTTGGTCTCTAGATATTAAAATACAATCCATGCCCCTCCTCTGTCCAGAAAGCTCATCGCAAGCCATGGCTGGAGCGAGGGGATGTGGGGAGAAAGGTGGGATCGGGGTCGCTGCACAACCCCGGTGCCTGCGCCTGGCTCTGAGCGCTCGGGCTGCTCCCTGCCCTGGGTGTAAATCAGGGACCTCAGTGGGTGTAAAGGGCGTTGAAGTTGTTGCTGCAGTCAGAGGGTAAAGCAGAATGGGTGAAAAGGGAGAGCAGAGGCACTGGAGGAAAGCAAGACGAAGCAGAGGAACCATAGGGGCAATGCCCAAAATGGCTTGAAATATAGGGTGCTGCCAAACCTGGAGGAGACGGGTTTAAAGCTTCATTTTATGATTTGTGAGGAATTTATGCGAAAATAATATTCGAAGACTGGCACGTTTTATTTCAAAATACCAAGCTGTTAGCTGGGAAGAGAGATTCGCGGAAAATGTTAAAACCCCTCGTTCCCTGGACAGAGGCGGGTGCAGCTGCTCTCGGCAGGGGCCGGTAGAGGGGGAGCAGAGCTGCTACCGGAGGGGTGGGCACCCCACATCCCAGCTGCCACAGCATCACCCTGGCACCCAGTGGTCCTGCCAGCCCACCCCCAGCCCAGCTGACACGCAGGGTTCAGGGACCATGGCAGCATGGTGGTTCATGGCAGGGGGATCAGAACTGGGTGATCTTTAAGGTCCTTTCCAATCTAAACCATTCTATGATTCCGTGATTCTGTGACTTGGTGACTCTGTAATTCCATGATTCTATGGTTCTATGATTTTATGATTCTCTGATTCTGTGATTCAGGGGTTGTGATAGGATGATGCTGCAGCATCCACCTGTGTGAAAACCCCTCCCTGGGCGTGCACACACAGAGCAACCTCGCCTCTGTATTTCGAAAGGCTCTTTCCAGTTAGATGATACCATTTGTAGTCGAACGAATTAACAAATTAACAAATTTCAAAATATTTCTGGGGATCTAGAGCCACGGGCTGACTCCAGTCCACTGTGTCCTTATAGCAGAGGATAGATTAATGGCATTGGTGTTCTAGAGGATGACAAAAATTGTCAATTTGATGCTTTCCATATAAGAACAAAGTATAAAAGCTACATAAATAGCTGTGGGTGACCCCAGGTGTGGTCCTGCTCATCTAAACGAGGAGGGACCAGAGTGACTTCCGTCTCCATTCCTCAGCTTCTTCTCCTGGAAACAGAGGGGTGACCCCAACTGCTTGGGCCCCTGGGAGGGTAAATTATCACCCACACTCTGGTGATGGGTAACTCCTGTCTCGTGTTACCAGAAAAGAACAAAGTTGTAGGTTTTAGGGGAAAAAAAAAATTGTTGATATCTCTTCTCTCTCCCAGACACAGTGGCATTTCAAACATTAAAAAAATCATAATTTGCTTGAATATGCCATTTCATCCATCACAAACTTGAGATTAAAGGGAGAGCCTTTCTCAAACGTGGATTAATTTTGGTTTTCAACTTCTTAAGCTTCTGTTCCCACCTTTTCTGCAATCAGCACAGTATCTTTTAAGTTAATTAGTTCTGGAGAAGAATTACTAGCGTAATTTGTGATGAGACCTCCCTCCCTTTCATTCACCAGCCAGAGCAGCATCTGATGTACATAAAAAGGAGCACTGGAGGCTCCTCTAGTGATGAGAGGTGGTTAGAGACAAGCTCAGATAACATCTTCAAACCGTTTATCCCCCTTCAGGTCTGTGAACGAGAAGAGCTAAGGTGAAGTGTACATTCCCACAACCTTTCCCTGGAATTACTTATATTTCTAAGCACGGCACATCCTGCCCCGGGAAACCCCTCGCAGAGCTGCTGGTGCCCATTTCTCTTGGCACCGATTAGTCTTGGCCCAACTGCTCCTTCTTCTTGTCACCTTACACACCATGGAAACCGTGGGTTTCTGCCCACTGATCTCCTGCCCCCAGCACCTTCACCCCAAGTTCGGCCATCATCTTTGGGTGGATGCTGCCCACCCAGTCCAAGGAACTCGGAGATGAAGGAAGCCAAGTGGTTGTGCTGTGATTCTAACTCGCTCAGAAAATCACAGTGATTTCCCCCAGCTCGTTAGCTGTCACAGCCCCCTAGCTCCAAGCCCGAGCTCCAAGCCTGAGCTCCAAGCCCGAGCTCCACAGGTCAGCACAGTTCTCCTTGGGAACTCTCTGGGAGTGTTGCACAACACAAGCAACGATGCTGCCAGAGGCTCTGGGCAGACTTTTGTGAAGCTGAGCTGAATTTGGGGTTCTGTGCAGACCTGAGTGGGACACGTCATTGCTTGGCTGAAAAAGGCCAGATGTTAGCAAAGCTGGAGCTCCCACACCGCAGTGCCACTGCCGGCCTTGTCTCTGCGGCTGAGGAATTGGCCCTGAGCGAATGACACCCACGGGTCTTATCAAATCCTCGTGTGTTTATGTACCTCGGTGTATCTTAACGCACAGGAACTACCCACATTGAACTTTCACAACATCTCTTTGACTCACTGTCAAGTTCAATAACATCAGAGATCAATTGGCAGTGCATAAATTTACCTTCAAAGAAGCCCAAAAGCTGACACGTTAAGATGATTGGTATCCTCCTCTGGAACAGTGTTTTATCTTCTGATGGAGAACAGCAGTGACAGACAAAATTTCCTGTCCTGATGAAAGCCCAGAGACAAAGCTGGTTGTCGCTGTAAACTAATAACACCCCGGCAGGGGATTAGGGCAGGAAGAAGGGAGCAGCAGAATCACCAGCTCCTGGCAGCATCCAGCCTCTTGCTTGCTCTTAAGGACAACACATTTCTTTTAGGCAAGCTAATCCTGTTAGAAGCGTACAATCAAAGATACTGGCTTCCAGTACTAATACTTTGCATTAAAATTGACTAATTAAATCCAAATGGAAAACATTTATGTAAAAAAAAATTACATTGAAGCCTGCTTTTTTTTCCCCTACAAACCCCAAGTATAGTAGTGCTCAATCTGTTTCTTTCTACAGAGTTTGTATTTATAAGTGTAACTACCATCAGCTTGCTTGCTTTGATTGGGAGGAGAATTATTCATGATTTGCAAAAGGGGAAAGCCTGGGCTGTTTGGAAAGACACATCATTTAGCTGATGCTGACTTGGTTACACTGCTACGCTGAGTTAGTAAACAAGCTGGGAGAAACTTCTCAGAAAACGAGGGGAAAAAAAAAGAAAGCAAAACACCAAACCACTAAGTGGAAACCGGCTGCTAGCTGTCTTCATGAAAATGAAAGTTCTGCTAACCCATAGTTGAAACTAACAACCTAATATTGTCTTACACTCTCACCCAACTTTTCAGCCCCCTTATCGTTCCTTAAATGCTATTGACAATGAAGAATGCTCCCTATCGATCAGAGCGTGACTCAGCTTTCAGCCAGTTAGGGCTGGAAGTACCGAGATCCCCAGGACTTTCTTAACCTGCAGGGTCAGGGCTCTATTGATGAACAGGGTAGAGGGTCGAAGCCAAGGAGCAAAGAGGGGAAAATCCTCCGGATTCCTGCTGCCAGCTGCAGGCAATTGCATTTGCTGGACAGGAGGCAGCAGCTGCTTGTTCTGTACCCTCACTCTGGGACACCCTGGCTCAGTCCTGGGGGGCCGGGGGGAGCTCGGGCTTAGGCTACCAACCTCACAGTGCCCCCTCCTCCATCCTCTTACCCCCAGGGCTCCCCGTTGGTACTGGCCTTGCCAGCACAACTGTGCTTTTCACCAGATCCCCCGGCACACAGCAACCCCGGACACGCGGTAACTGTTTGGGGGTTTTTTAAAGGAAGCTGTTAGAAATGCTTTTGTTGTCTGTTCACTAAACTTTTTTTTTTCTGGCTGCCTTTATTTTGTAGGGGTGGTTGGAGCTTTTCATGTATTTGGTCTTGCTTCATTTTAAAATTGGCAGGGCTGAATTTCCCGGTGCCCTTGTGGTTTGCTGTTTCATTCACGAAAATATCTCTTGTGCAACTGGACCCTTGCTGTCACCACCTCAAGTTTGTATACCAGAGGCCCTTCCAGTTCAACCACCAGGTTTCAAACAGTCCTGCAACATGGAATCATAGAACGATTTGGGTTGGAAGGGACCTTAAAGACCATCCAGTCCCACCCCCCTGCCATGGACACTTCCCACCAGAGCAGGTTGCTCCAAGCCTCATCCAACCTGTCCCTGGACACTTCAGGGAGGGGGACATCCACAGCTTCTCTGGGCGACCTGTGACAGGGTCTCACCACCCTTGTCTTTGACAGTCCAGCCCATGTTATTTATCCTCTGCCCAGACATCCCAGCACTTCCCAGCCCTGCACAGGCAACCAGTGATGGGCTACAGGGCCCTGCCTGACCTGCTGTACTAACACACCCAGCTCAGCGTGGCATTGGGTCATTAGAGAGACGTTACTTAATTTATTTTTTTATATACCGCAGTTAATTACAACTGATTGTGCTGGTAATTTTTTTGCTTCTCCTCAGCCTGGTAATCAACAACAACTCGCAGGTCTTGTGGTAACGCCATACAGGCAGGACACAACGACTTGATTTGTTCATGGTGTGAAGCTGCTTCATGCAGCTTCTTTGGGCTTTTTCTCCTGGATTCCCCTCCCCAATAGGGGCACGCGGTGTTTCCGTCTGCCCCTTGCCCCTCAAGATAACTGGCATCCCATAGCAGAGGTGGCCGTGTCCCTGTCGGGAGATACTGTTCCTGCACCCTCCGCATCCTCCAAGGCTGGAGCCACCAAAAAATGGAAGATATTTCTTTTTTTTTTACATGCCTTTGCAAAAGCTTGGGAGATAGAAAATGCGAAAAATGCCAGGCAAAACGTGAGGCTGGAAAATGAGCAGAGTTAAAAAAGACTATATCCAGGTGCCTATTTTTTCCTCCAGTTATGCCTCCAGAATTATCCCATCTCACCATAGTGATGTAAGAGTTTACTTACCAGGAGGGTTTCCTCATGTACTCATTGCTGATTTGCTTGGTTTGTTTTTTTTTTTTCCTTTCGAACGATGCTCTGAATAACTACCTCTATGATATCATCTGCTAAGGTCTTTCGAATTTCTGATTTTCATTAAAGACAAAGAATTCTTCACAATTAATGTGTTTTGAGGGTTTCCTGTCACGGGAACGTAATTAACTCTTTGCTGGTCTAATTTCTGCATTTTAAAAAGTAGCCTGATAATGACAAAAGTGGAGCACTCAATCCACAGGATAGCCATTAACTGCACTCAGTTCCTGTGCAGTCTCAATTCAGACCACAATTACTGTCAGAGAATTGCACTGGAAGCTACTTCTTGTACGCAAACAAGAATACTATTCATTAAAGGCCACTTTCAATAAAATACAATCTATATTTTTAATGAATATTTGAGAAAGAAAATACGATATTGGATTCAGAAACCCACAATATGGTTATTATTCTTTTAATAACAGACTTTCTCAGGTACGGCTGCTGACAGGTGTTGGAGAGGCGGCAGAAACGAGGCGGCTGCCGTGAGAGCTTCGGCTCCCGAAATGAAAAGCAGAGCTCACGGCAAGCCCAGCCCGTGTTCAATAAGGTTTTCCCGGAGCCGCCGGCAGCGCCGCAGCTTCCCCCGAGCTTTTATCGATGTCCCTGGGCCCGTAAACTCGCCCCAAACCTTCCGTGCCCGGTTAAACTGCAGAACCGGGAGCCCGAGAGCGGCCGCGGTACCCCCGGGCTACCGCCCCCCCTCCTCCGCCCGCTCGCTGCCGGCGCTGCTCGGGGCCAAAGGGACCTTTCGCTTCCCCTCCTGGAGGAGGAAAAAAAAAAGGTTTATCCGTTTATAACCCCCGTTTTCCCTACGAGCGGGGAGCCCTGCCTCAGGGCCGAAGAGCGCGGGTTGAGCAGCGGCCGCCGGCGATGCTGCGCTGCCGGGCCCGCCGGGGGGGCTGCTGGCCAGCGGGGGAGAAACCCAGCCCAGCCCGGGGGGGGGGTCCTGCCGCCCTCCTCCGCCCCGGCTGAGCCTCCTCAGCAAAGAGAAAACCACAAAAACCCTAAACTCCCAAAAGCCCGACGGCAACGCCAGGGAGGGCACCGAGCCCGGCGGGACCCGCTCCGGGGGCGGCGGGACCGGGGGCGGCGGGGGCGGCGGGGGGCTGCGAGCCGCTGGCCGCTTCTGCACGGCAACATTGCCCTCTTTCGGCACGGCGGAGCGGGAGGCGGAGGGGCGGTGTGCCGGGGGCCCGGCCCGGCAGCCCCCCCACCCCCGGCGGCTCCCCCGGCTCTGCCCCAGCCGCCGGACCCGCGCCCACCCCCCGCGGCACCCCGAGGAGCGGCAGCGAACCCCCGAAGGCCTCCTCCACCCCCGGCCCGTGTGTCCCCCGGGGGGATGCTGCGCGTCCTGGCTGGGTTTCGGGATTCTCGCATCGCCGCGGGTCCGGCTTTCCTTAAAGAACGAGGTGTGAGTTAACTGAGAAGTCACAGCATTTTGCACAACTATTCACTGACAATGTTTTCGCTTTACACTTTTTTTTCTTGTGTTTACAGGCAGGTGAACACAGCCAGAAACCAGCAGCCCCTCACTCAGCATTATCCATTACATCTTCTTAACCGTGTACAAACAGGTAAGGAATGCAAAATTACTACATATTAAAATACTGATTTTAATATCTGAGATTAAATACATTGCAATAGAATGCGATACCCACTCCTCTTTAACCTCAATCCAACATTTTTCAACACCAGAAGTATTTTGTGCAGTCTCTTGGGTTCTTTCGTTTCTCAACTGCTGCTATTCCAGGTTTGTCAAAATATCATCTCTTCTCCCCCACCAGTGACCCAGGTTTGGCACAGACCTCTCTCCAGCGGGGGCTGAAGTGAGATCCCAGCTCAGCCTCTTTGTGGGGCAGGGAAGGGTCCCCCCAACATCACTGTGCAAATCTACTGATACAGAGCAGGCTCTTTTCTTCTCTCAACGGACTCGTTGCCAGAAGACTTTCAAAAAAAAAGGTAAAGCGAGTAGAGTAAAATGCACAGTATCTGTGTGGGGCTGGGGAATGGAGCACGTCGGTACAAACCTAAGCACACTGCCTGTACGCTCATTTTTAGGGCCCTGGGTCAAAGCCTCTGCTCACTTGTAGGGGGGGCGGGACAGAGCCAGGCAAAGTAGGGCCCAGGGCACACAGCACTGGGTGTCATTTTTGAGGGGTGTAAGTAGACATGTTTGATGGGATGTATTTTAGAAGATACTGCTGCTCTTGTGTAAGTGTTTTGAGGCATTAGCAGGACCAAATGGTTGCTCCTCTCCTCAGCCTCAGGTCCAGTCTCATGCACGTGTACATCCCTGCCAGGCACCGCTGACTCCGGTTGGATGTACAGAAACCCCCGGTGGGTGTTTTGGTGGGCTTCCAAGGCAATGGCACCATGTCTCCTACCAGCATAAAGTCAACTGCTATGTGACCTTCTTAGGAGGTGTCCCTGCCCACAGCAGGGAGGTGGAATAAGGTGGTGTTTAAGGTCCCTTCCAACCCAAACCTTTCTGTGATTCTCTTTTTGCTGGGTTCTCCCTGGCCCGAGGTGGGCTTGGTGTGAGCCAGGAGAAGGCAACCAGGAGTACAGTACTCTGACAAGTAACTAAAGCTGAATATGTAACTCCGTAACGAAGGCATGGGAACGCGCAGTGGTGTTTGCACTGCACAAGTAAGAGCTGACCAAATCACGAAAGAAGTCGGTAACAATTCTTGTGCGGCAGCTTTATAGACCTGAACGTGCAGAATGGACAAAGGGGGAAATTTCTGAGACTGCAGAGAATTTGCACCCCAGGGAGGAGAGCCTGAAGGATGGAGTAGCTTTCTCTGCTAAAGCAGTCACTCCCAAAATAACTTTTGTTTCTCTGTAGCAAAACTATGTTTAGTTAAGATTTTACAAATGAAAACCTTAATAATCGTGAAGAAGAAAAATAAAAATATCGCTGACAATGTTAAATACTGGCATGGCTATTTAACTTAATGGCACCGCACATGCCGATAAATCCTAAGGGATCCCTCCCCCTTTCTCCCTAGTGGGATAAACATGGTTTGTCACATCGAGAGAACATTCTATAGTGCAGGAATAATCAGAACATATTGTTGGATCCAATTTTCTATCATTTACTTTTTGATGTCAAACAAAAGTAAAGCTCAGTACACAATTTAGTCATGGGTGGAAGGAGAATTAGCCATATAATGCGCACTACTTTCGGAGGTAAAAGTTGAGGGAAATGCGGCTTGCATTAATTCACATTGTTCGCTGCCCTTACCAATGCGATGAAAAGATTTTGATTTTCATTATTATGTACTTTGCGTGTTGCTTGTATTTAAATCAATGGGCGACTTACCTCCTTGTTTTTCCTGCAGCTGATCTAAAAGGCTTTTTTGAAAGAAAACTGAACTGGCGCAGACAAAGACTGATTCTTCATCCATCTGACATGTCACGCCAACAAATGGGGTTTTGTGCACTCTGTCAGTGTCTTAATCAGAGCGTCACGCCAGCCCGCAGCACCTTCCCAGCTCCCAGACCTCTTCCAGCACTTAATCCTTCAACTTGTGTACCTTGTACTGACATTCAGATGGGGGCCGATAATACCAGAGATTTACATGTTTCTGTCATCGCCCGGATTTGTCACACGTCACACCCGGCGGCCTCCCGCCCCGGGGAAGGGGAGGCAGCAGCTTCGGAGAGTTTTGCCGGGACGAGGTGTCTCACCCAGCGCATTTCCCGTGCTGGCGGCGTGGGCTGTCCCGCAGGGTGGATGGGGCTCACTGGGGAGTGAATGGCTGCTTTCCGGGATGGGAAAAAAACTGCTGACCCCCAGAACCCAGGGGGTCCCAGGACCCCCCGCCCCCAGGCTCTGCCCCGCTCCATCCCAACACCTCTCCAAGCCCAGGGAGGGTTGGGTGATGTGTGGAACTAATCCAGAGCTGGAGAACACACACTCTGGAGACCCCCATTTAGGCGCCCCTCGGGCAGCAGTCGCAGTGCTGGCAGAAGAGCCGGCACAACCACAGAGTCACAGACTTACCCGAGTTGGAAGGATCTTCAGACCACCCCCTGCCAGAGCAGGGTCACCCAGGGCAGCCCCACAGGAACGCGTCCAGGCGGGTTGGAAAGTCTCCAGAGCAGGAGACTCTGCACCCTCTCTGGGCAGCCTGGGCCAGGGCTCCGGCACCCGCACAGGGAAGGAGTTCTTCCCCATATTTAAACGAAATTCCCTGTATTCCAGCTTGTGCCTGTTGCTTCTTGTCCTGTCGTTGGGCACCAATGAACAGAGTCTGGCTCCATCTTCTCTGCACCCACCCTTTAGGTATTTATAGACATCAGTAAGGTCAGTAAGGAAAAGGGGAAAGGGGAAAGGAAAAGGGGAAAGGAAAAGGGGAAAGGAAAAGGGGAAAGGAGAAAGGAAAGGGGAAAAGAAAGGAGAAAGGAAAGGGGAAGGGAAGGGAAGGGAAGGGAAGGGAAGGGAAGGGAAGGGAAGGGAAGGGAAGGGAAGGGAAGGGCAGGGAAGGGAAGGGCAGGGAAGGGAAGGGCAGGGAAGGGAAGGGAAGGGAAGGGAAGGGAAGGGAAGGGAAGGGAAGGGAAGGGAAGGGAAGGGAAGGGAAGGGAAGGGAAGGGGAAAGGGGAAAGGGGAAAGGGGAAAGGGGAAAGGGGAAGGGGGAAAGGGGAAACCAGGCAAGGGACCCGCTGTAGCCCTTGAGGTCTCAGGCTCAGTGGCCAAGTCATGACCCTGGAGCTGCCTGGGGGGTGAGGCTGTGCTGGCACCGGCACCAGGTTCCGCGGCAGCTCCCTGGCTCTGCTGGCACCACCAAGACACGGCTGCTGGTCTGAGGAGAACTGAAACCATGACAGGAGCGAGAGGTTTGGCCAAACAGGGTGAAGCCAGTTCTCTCCCTGTGCCTAAATGCCATTTGGATCACGGTGAAACATTCTGTTGAACCCAACATAAAGGGCGGCTTTGGGTGCCAGGATGTGCCTTTCTCCTGCCTGACCATCGCAGAGGAACCCCAGCCCTGGGTTCTCACCTTTCGGAAGCTCGGCTGTAAAATGCACCACGGCCCATTTCACAGCATGTCTCACATTTAGCCTGAGCTTGGGAATAGTGTCCATCCCCTTCCCCAACTGGGAACGGGAAAACAGAGCACCTGGGGAAAAATTCTTCCCGGCTGAGCACATGGGATGAGTTTGAATAAGACTCTGGATTATCAATAGTGAAAAGAGACATTCCTTTTTGGGAATCCACCCCAATTATCCATCAGTGCCCAGCTTTGCCCATACTTCGTCCCACCGGCCTCTCAACATCTTCCAGATTGTGGTGTCCTGCCCTGAGGACAGGGACCCAGCTCCTGGCCCCACACAATGCTGAAATCCCCCCCAGTCTTTGTCCCACACCCACCTGTCTGGCATCTGACATTAGCATTGCTAAGGACCGCGCTGCTGAGCGCTTTACCTGTTCCAGCATTGTACCAGCACATCAGTCATCCCCACCAGCAGCCAAAAAAACTAACAGGGAAAGCCAAGAGGGGTGAAAGACTTCGTAGCCAGTGGGATACTGCCCAGAGAAACGGAAAACACTAATTCAAAGGCTTCAGAAACGCTAAAGAGGAAAATATTCTGTAGAGGATAAGACATGAAGCAGAAGATTTCAGCTTTATCCCAAATGCCAGCGTGTCACCTGTGTGTACTTTGTGCTGGGTGCGATGAAAAAAGTTTTAATTCAGGGCAGAGTAAAGCACAGCGTCTCTCGTGTGCTGCCGTGATGTTTACACATAATCACTCCAACACATATTTTAAAGTGCATTATGCGATACAGAAAAAAATAATGATTTTGAGACAAATTAAGGCATAACAGCCTCAAATCAGTTTGCCTGCACAGTTAATATGTTGATTAATGTCCTGTTAGGACTGAGACACTCATTTTTCTCTCATTATTCAACTCAATGTTTTCCCATAGTTATTGAATAAAAATGCAATTATTGCTCTAAATTATTGTTGAATCATAGAATGGTTTGGGTTGGAAGGGACCTTAAAGACCATCCAGTTCTATCTCTCTGCCATGAGCAGGGACCCCTCCCACCAGAGCAGGCTGCTCCAAGCCCCGTCCAGCCTGGCTTTGGGCACTGCCAGGGAGGGGGGAAGCTTCCACAACTTCTTGGGCAACCCTGCCAGTGCCTCGCCTCCCTCACAGTGAGAAATTTCCCGTGGACCCGCTCCAACAGCTCCATGTCCTGACGTTAGAGGCCCCAGCGCTGGGCACGGAACTGCAGGGGGGCTCACCAGTGTGGAGAAGATGACCAGAATCACAGAATCACAGAACGGCCCCGGTTGCAAGGGATCTTAGAGATCATCTAATCCAACCTTCCTACCATCGCCAGGGATACCCTTAACCACCTCCCTCAACCGGCTGGTCAAGCCTTTCTTGGTGCAGCCCAGGATGCGGTCGGTGTCCCGGCCATTCCTGGCATTCTCTTCTGGAAGCTTTCCAGGACACCCTGTGCGGCGTCAGGGAGAGCAGGGGGTACCCAGTGCTCTGTCCCACCCTGCTTGGGGCTGAATCCTTGGGCAGGGACCCTCCAGCTGCCCGGCTGGGCTCCTGCCGGGATGCAGGGCTGGGACCAGAGCTCCTGCCACTGGCACCAGCACCAGCACCAGCATCAGCATCAACACCAGCACCAGCACCAGCTTCGGCACTGTCCCCATCCCAGCTGTGCTGGGGAGAAGCACCAGCCTTGCAAAGTGCCTCCTGCCTGCTCTCATCCCCATGAAGGAAGAGTGTGGGTGCACAGCCGTTGTGGAGGAGGTATAAGGGATGCTTATCTTGATTGGGAAAGGTTAATTACATGTGAAATGAGACTGGGATTCAGACTATGTTTGCTCTAGATTTTGTGTAATGTTATATCAACATTGGGATTCTCTGTTATTCTATTAACAAAATAAACTCATTTTGTTTGGTTTCATTTTACTGTTGTTTTAATCCCACTGAACATTTATACTGTTATTTAATTTTACTAAACATGTGTGGATAGTAAAATACCTACAGAATTAAACTACCCAAGGATATTAAAGTGATCCAGTTCTCGTAGAGATTTGATCTGCTAATTAGCCACACCAATTTTATGGATCATTGCAGCGCACTTAAAATGTATTGTTATATGTTCATAATCTTTTCTTAATGAGCTTTTATTGAGAGCGCAGGCCAGCCTCGGCACACCGCTCAGCAGAGGGGGTTTTTCAAACCCTGCGTGCCCGTGCCTGGCTGATCACAGCACAGCACTGCAAGAGAAACCGCCGGAGAAGGGGGGTTAAAACGCAGCCCCTTGTGAGGGGGTGCTCCCACCCACGCGTGGGTGTGCTCTGAGCTCCACAGGTCTGCAGCCGGGGCTTGGGCCCCTCGCCACGACCAGGTCTCCCAGCAGCAGAGCAGAAACCCAGCACCAGCCCCTCAGCAGGAAGATCTGAGACCAGATTTAGCCTTCGCTACCACCAGGTGTTGTCTTTGGCCCAAGTGTGCGTGGATGAGATTTAGGAGGATGACGAGGGGTTGTCATCCCTCACTAAGGCAGGAGCTGAATGAATGGGGTGCGCCGGCACCTGCGGGTTCATTTTTGGCAGGCACAGCTCACAGCTCCCACAGCCCGGAGCCATCCAGGCATCACGCCGTAGCCCGTGCGGTGTCTGGCCCTAGTTTGGGCTCCCCAGGCAGGTGTGGGGGGAGCAGCTGCACTGAGCACCTCTGGAGCATCCTTCAGCGATGGTACGGGTGTGTCTCCAACACCAGTAACTGGCTGTCCCCTTCCCAGCTCCCTGACACACTCTGTGCTTGTGCCTACCCTAATCAGGGAGAGGCAAAGGACACTCTTGGGGGCGCCCAGGTCTGCATGGCCAAAGGAGGGACTTTTGCCATGAACCTTCTTCCCACAGCCCCAGCAGTGCCTGGAACACGCTTCTGCACCACAGCACAGCCCTGCATGCCTGCACATCTGCCTGTCCTCACATCTGCCTGCCCTCACATCTGCATACCTGCACATCTGCACAGCTGCATGCCTGCATGCCCTAACACCTCCATGCCCGCACATCTGCACATCTGCAGATGTCTGTTATTTCCAGCCCAGTGGGGTCGCTGTCAATCCCTCCCGCCTACGTGTGGGGTCACTGGGATGGGC
The DNA here is from genome assembly GCA_020746105.1 of Trogon surrucura. Lineage (NCBI taxonomy): Eukaryota > Metazoa > Chordata > Aves > Trogoniformes > Trogonidae > Trogon > Trogon surrucura. The sequence continues at coordinate 81,719,723 of CM036621.1, forward strand.
AATTGTTCCTTAACATCTGGAGGTAATTGGGTCACTTTTTGACACACAAGGGGTTCCAAGCAAATGCAGGGATCCCTGAGAAGCCGAGGAAAGTGTCCCCGAACGGTTGGTATATCCTGTGAATACGTCCCCACGAGTCTACCCAGTTTAGGTGTCCAGCCCTGCCCCAGCTTGGGGGTCCCTGTTGTCCCCCTCCACGTTGCCATTGAGGGGCTGTTGCTTAATTAATGAGAGACGAAAGAATCGGGAGCTGAGGAGCGAATCGTAGATCACTGAGTGTGCTGTTCGGCGCTGGCACGGGCTCATTTAACAATTCAAGGGTCACTACCTGCAAAAGTGAGGACACAGCTTACAAGCGCGCGGATCCCGCCGGTTACAATGTGCGCGTCGGGATAATGAACTTAAAACAATCGCAATTAGCAGGCCGAGACAAAGGATTAAAATTAAAAATGAATGGTGCGGCGCGTGCGGCGCGCTTGTAAAACAGCGCTAAGCCGGCGTAATCCATTCTAATTCGGCGCCGGAGCCGCGGCACGAGCGCGGGGTCGGGTTCAGCGGCTGGGGAGACGCGATACCCCCCCAGCCCACGTCACCCCCCGCCCGGGAGCTCCCTGGGGAGGGGTGTCAGCGTGTCCATCAGATGGCGGGTGCCAGAGGGGGAGCGGGGCTCCCCAGCATTGTGCCACAGTTGTCATTGACTGATCAGGCCTTTGAAACGCGCTTTCAGAGTCAATGAAACCACCTGAATAGATGAAAGGCAGACAGCTCCTGACAAACAAGGGGCTGCGGAATATTCATTGTGCATCTGCGAGGGAAAGATTAATGTATTAGAAATTAAAATGGGCCCGGGACGTATGATCTTGCTCTAACACTTGGCCAGACCTGTGTCACCCACCGCGAGCGCCTGAAGTCGGCATACAATCCTGCCAAGGTAGCGGGGAATCATTAAGCATCCGGCTATTGTGCGCGGTGAATAATAAAACTTTCCCCCTATTCTTTGCCCGGAGCTGACAATGAATAATTCCGGAGCTATTTGCAATGTTAACAGCACCTATCTTGCCCATCCATTCCTTTACGATAAGGATGGAAATATGCATTTCAACAGTCTGCACAGATAGTGATTCACAGGCGCTTCAAAGGACACCTGCCACTCAAGTGAAGGGCTGTCAGTCTCCCACCGCTGACGCTGCCAGGAAAATGGCGAAAAAGATTATCTGCACTTTATTTCTTTTTTTTTCCTCCGATTATAACACTGTTACATTTGCCATCAACTGACAAGTGATTTACACTCGCAACTGTAATGTGTTTAAGCTAGAAAAAGCTATTCTCTTAGGCAGCCCTTATTCTTTCAAGGTTTACAACTGTATCGAATATACTATCGCGAATGTGATCTCGGCCATACAGAATGCCATTATGGGAGATATTAGAGGCGTTTAATCTGTTTGCTAACATAAAGGTGACATTGATAAAACCCTATCTTTGACGTCAGGACCCAGCCAGCTCAGCCTGATTTTTCAAAAACAAGACGGGCAGCCACCCTTCTTCAGGGGTGCCTGGAGGCTCTCCAAACTTCACCACACCCGGCGCTGGGAAGGGATACCGCTTGCTGGAACTCATTTTTTCTTCTGGAAGAGGGGTGAGCCTCGAGCGTGTCACCACGGCCTCCTGCAGGCAAGCAGGTGGAAGAGAGCTGAGGGTGTGCCTTGGCTCCGAGTGCCCGTGTTAAGCTGGACGAAGGGTCTTGGCACGGCAACCTTGGGACAAAGCCATAAGCCCTTCGGTGGGTAAGCTCCCAGTGGTGGTCACGTCTCATGGACAATTGTCTAGACATTGAATGGCTACCCTGGGAAGGAGATGCCCCAGGGCTCTGCCAAGTGAGCAGAAGTGTCGGAGCCATCCCTATGCCCCACTTGTGCCTCGGGACCCTCGGGCAGTGGGAGTGCCTTCTGACACGTACCCTTGGGCACAGTGAGAAACGGAGTGTCTTGGTGGTGTTCAGTGATAGGGGGCAACGGGTGCAAACACAGGACCACAGGAGGCTCCACAAAAATATTAGGAAAAACTTCTTTGCCCTGGCCCAGGCTGCCCAGAGAGGGTGTGGATTCTCCTGCTCTGGAAACTCTCAAACCCACCTGGACGCGTTCCTGTGTGGCTGCCCTGGGTGACCCTGCTCTGGCAGGGGGTTGCACTGGATGATCTCTGGAGGTCCCTTCCAAACCCAAACATGCTGTGGTTCAGAGGAGAGTGATGGTCCCCAAGTCCTGCTCCTGCACCCCAGGAGGGCAACACGGCATTGGGAGCGGGCAGAGCTGCAGGGATGTGCATTTGCAGGGGCTCAGCTGAGGGACATCCAGCCCCAGCATTCCTGCAGGACCCCTCCTCACCCCTTTATCCCAGCAATGGCCAGAGGGATGGGCCGGGATGCTTAGCAATAGCTCAGGCTCAGGACGAGGGTTTGTTCAGAAGTCGACAGCCAGCCGGTCAGTACCTCGTCCCCTCGCCCCTGCCTGACAGCAGCTCTTCCCAGGATTCCTCCACCTTGAGGATGCAGAGCTCCCCGGGCAGCCACGGGCCCTTCCAGCAGCTCAGCAGCTGCTTTTGCTCCCCTTTGGGTTCTCACGGGGGAAAAAACACAAACAAGCAGGAACACCCACCACTCTCTTCACATATATCTTAAATATTTTCCAGATTATTTGCTCTGAACTCTTCCTCCACAATCTCCCCATTGTGGCGGTTCAGCGGGCTCCCCGAGCAGCAAGGCTCCTCTCCGTGAATGTCCACTTTCTTTGGGCACCAAGTCGGCAGAAATCCCGAGGGGTGACTCAGCGCTGCTGGGGCCACGCTCACGTTCTTTCCATTGCAGAAATAACTTCAGTTTGACAGGAACAAGCACCCATGTGTTGTGTGTCCTGCCCGGCACAGCTCCCCACCGAGCATGGGTGGCTCAAGAGCAGTGCTGGGCACCGCAGCCAGGTCCTGGTTCCCACTGCTCCCACCCAGACCTACGGGTAAAACTCAGCTGTTCAGGGCCCATGAACCCAAGGGTAATGAAACGCCGATTAATTAACAATCCAGTCTGATCCCAGCAGTTTGGAAACAGGTTCCTGCAAGCGGCCACAGCCTGCAAGAGCTGAATCCATGCATGAGTCGTGTCAGTGCCCCTGGGAGCCCCGCCAGGGTTTGGGCTGGTGTGGGGTCACCCAGCACATCCCCACAGCCCCCTCCTCTCTGCAAGAAGCTCCATCCTCATGCAAGACCCAGATGACTCCTGCACCAGACAAAGCGGGTATTTTGTGCTCGCTCTGAGGCGCTGCTGATAATGCCACTGCTGGAAAAATTGACTCATGGGGTTAATCCGCAGGCTGCGCTGGTGCCTGGCAGCCCCCTGTCTTCCCCAAATGCATCCCTGCCACAGGCGAGCCGCAGTGAACATCTTCCCTTTTCCTAACAGGGATCTTCTCCAGTTCCTTCCACATCCAACCCAACCCTCTCCATCACTGAAGAGGGCTGCTGCCCCCCCTCTGGCACCTCGTGTAGAGTCCATTCTCCATTTTGCCACAAAAAGCAGGAAACTTCTTGCTTCACAGAGCGGCTGAAGCTGAAGGAAGATCAGATTTAGCCACTAGTGACTCCCTCGTGGCTTACACAGCAAAGTTTTAGAGTCCAACAAGGGGAGGGGAAATACACTGAAACATAGAACAGGTGTGCTCTCTCCAAATAGGTAACAGCAACATCCTCAGTGCAGGTCACCTTCTGGTTGATGACAAGGCAAAAAGGTGAGTGACAGCAGAGATAGCATCGGTGGCAGTGGCACAAGTAGCAGAACCACATTTTTTTCTGGTGCTTGCTGCTGGCTCCTGGTGGTGAGGCTCTGAGACCCCATGCACGGTTCCCACAGGTCCCCGATGGGCTGGGCAGAGCCACCCTCTCAGCAGAACAAAGATGTTTTGAAAAGGCCATCGTGGGAGAGAGGATCTCCCAGGCTGGGGGACGCAGTAAGATTGGGTGGAAATCTCTGCTGGGAGAAAAGCTCTGACGCCAGCCCGAGTCCTTTTTCCCTCCCTCCGGGGTGCGCTGAGGAGGGGTTTACTGTTAAACGACCTCGGTTTGGAGCAGGCTGTGCTCTCTGCTGACAGTGGATATTTCCGATGTCGTGGACTGGAGAGGAACTATTAAGATATCAAAAAGCCAGTGAAAACAGTGTCTGCTACGTGTTTTTTAAAAGTAGAGCACGAGTCAGCCCTGAGATTCACAATCTACCTGCAGGCAACATCTGCACGGAACCGGGAGCACAGCTGGGCATGTGGCAGGGACACGGGCCAGGGCCGTGCTTGCAGGGGTGGTAAATGACATCTTAGGTTTCATATTTATTCTCTCTCCCATATAAAATTTGCTCAGAGTAGAAGTCAGGGCCAAAGACGTATGACCACAAATGCTGAGCGCCTGACCTCGTACCTGAAGAATCACGCTGTGCTGCTTCTGCTTCATACATCTCCAGCAGTAAAAGTCAGGGAATCGGGAGTTGGCCACTTAGTGTTTAAGCATCTTGGCCCATTTTTGGGTGCCTCTCTCCTTCTCACTCAGCACCCCTTTGCATAAAGCTTCGTAGTGTTAAAATATCTTTGCCTCCATGTGTCCGGATGTCTAAATTAAAAATTAAAAAAAATGCTTGGTATCTAGAGATCGCTGATCCTGCAAGTTTGTGCTTAGTGAAGGTCCCAAGTGAAAAGTCAGGGATGTAGGTGCAGCCATAAGTTGTTATCTGCTTCCAGAACCCCAGCTGGGTTCCCGTCTGGGATTTGTCTGATTGCTAAAAAGCCAAAAAAAGAAAATCTGTGCGCTGAACAGCCATGGAAGAATACTTGGGGTAACCGGCACAGGTGTTCTGGGTGAATTTGGCGCGTGATGGCCTGGTTTGAGCTGAGCAGAACCGATTCTGTTGGGTGGTTTCACCTCCCGCTCAGGCTCCTCTGAGAGGCGGCACTTTGGGAAGGGAGCAGCGGGTCTGTGCAGACAGGGTCAGCCGCTAAAACTGATCGTGTCTCGGGTCTGTAGCTCCCACCACGGGTGGGGACGCAGAGAGGCTCCGGCTGGCACCGGCTCCTGTGCTGGGTCCCATGTGTGCTGGGTCCCGTGTGCCATGTTGGGGGTGCCGGGAGGGAGAAGGGTCCCAGGGCAGTGAAACGATCGGTCTGTGGGGAGGAAGGGACAGGAGAGGAGGCCAGCAGGGTCATTCCGTCCCATTTCACACGTCACCCTCGGTCCAAGCTGAGGTAAGGCCCAAAGCTCTGGCGGCCGGTGTGCGAGGAGGACTCCGTCCCATCTCCTGCCTCTGGTCCCCATCCCGAGTTCCCGACCCCAGCCCCTGTCCCCGGTTCCCCTCCGCGCTGAGCCTGGCACTGCCCCGGTGCTGCCGGCTCGGAGCACCCCTGGGGATGGCTGCGGGGGGAGTCAGGTTCAGTGTCGGGTTTGTATAGGTTTGGGCGTAGTTTGTTATTTTCCCTTACAAGTACTAACATTATTAAAGCTGGTTTAGTTTTCTTCTCCAATCTCTAAGTCTCTCTGCCTCATTCCCTTTCCCTGTGGGGGAGCCCCGTTGTGCGGCAGAACTGAAGTGGAAGAATCTGCAATCAAGACGGAGACGTACCGACGGACGTGAGCAAAGCTGATTCCATTCTGAGGAAGCGGGTGCTTTCAAGACCACGACTTTGACCTGCAAACAGAGGTTCTGTTCCTCATGCAGTGCCAGGTTTTTGGGGACCCCCTCCCCGGCTGGGTCCCTGTGAGAGGATCATGCGTCTGGTTGTACACAAGTGTTTAGAGCAACACGCACTGTAGGTTACCAACACACACCAGGATCCTCTTTCCAGCCAATTTATTCCCCTGGATGAAGGTGGGAAGTGATCTGTTTTATGTCGGTAGAACTTAAGCTTAATAGAAAAGTGAATTCAGCCTCTGTCCCACTAAATTACCCGGTGAGGGCTGAACCCTATTTTTCTTCTGAAGAAGGACAAGGGTGCTGAAATAATTTGTGGATCTGGGTTCCTAGTACTGGATAATTCTTACCATTTAAAACAGTTTTTGTAGGAAATATTTTATAGTTAGAGAAATAGTTTTTGACATTTTGGGGGGGAAAAGAACAATGGACCGTTTACAGGTCTACACAGTAGATTAATGAATCTAATTGAGTCTGTAGGGAAATGCTTCAGTTTAACTACTGGAACTAATTTATACATTCACTACATCGTAATAAGTCAATTTAAGTTTCTGGAAATAAAACTGGATATCCTGGGTATAGATTTGAACTATAAATTTCTGCAAGAAAGGAGTCTGTGTGTTCATTATACATTGTAAAATTACCATATGGACCTGTCAACACTTCTTAGCACAGCTTTGTAATAATGTCATTTAGTTTAACATTGTAATGTGCCAACTGAATTAATGCGTATGACACAATGAATGCCTCCCAACCGCTGGTTCTGGGGAGGTTTGCAACTTTTAAAAGATGTTTCTCATGCAAAAGAGTTTTGCCTATATTTGCACAGCTAATATCTGGCCTTTGATCGGGTATTACCAGCATCAATGAGCGTCAAAGAACTCTTCAACTCCCAGCAACTACCTCGGAACTTCCAGGGGCGGGGATCGGCGCGGTGCAAATGCAGCAAAATCCTGATTGCCGCTGGTGGGACACGGTGCTGGTGTCCCTCCTGCCAAGCTGCATCCAAAAGCGTGCATTTTCCTTGCTGTCTCTGCCGAGTTTCTCCTCCCTCCCCATTATTTACGGCTCTGCAGCCGCGCCGCTGCTCCTCCCTAGGCCGTGCTGCCCGTGTCAAAGGCACCCGTTGTTCTCCGTCGTTTTACGCTTGCCACACTCCTGTAACTCGCTCATAACACCCTCTGCACTCACCCAGCCAAAAAGCAAAAGTCCTCAGCAGCAGATGGAGTCAGAGGCAACGGCAGCGCGCTCCCATTCCCTCCTTCTGGCGAGTTACTGGGGGCACTGGTGCTGCTGCCTGCGGGGGCGAGTGCAAAAACACACCTCAAACCAGACCTGAGACTTTGTGGCCAGACCCGTGGCTGGGTCATGGCCCCGTTTGGGAGCTGCTCCTGTCGGGTCAGCTGCCTGACACCTTTTTTGGCAGCTCACAGGGCTGCAGCCCCCGCAGGGGTCCCGCTCCCTGCCCCCAGCCGCACAGCTCGACCCTCAGCAGCAATGGGTGCCGTGAGGGGGCTTCCCGGGGCACGTCTCCCTGTTTTTCTGCAGCAGGAGACCCCAGCGCCACACTCAGCTCTCAGAGGCTTGGGAAAAGCATCCATGATCCCACGGGGGCTTGTGCAGGATGGGCACGGCACAGGGGAAAGCCTGAAATCCCCTGTTGCGTCCCAGAGGCGAGTGCTGCCTCCAGCCCAGGCAGAGAGTCCCGTGGTGGGAGTCACGATGCAAACACACGCTCAGCCCCAATTACTGAAGCTCCCTGACGGCTGCGATGGGGCGAGGATGGAAGGGAAACTCCTTTAGCGAACCTGAGGACCCGTCCCGCAGTGCTGACCTCTTATGCTGCTGGCGTGGAGAGGAGTTTCTCCTGAGGATGCTCTACATAAATCAAGCAGCGTTTTGCCCTTTGTCCTCTATTTGTCTACCTCTTTTATTCCATCCCCTCCTCCCTGCGTCTACCAGCAGCCTTGCCGAAGCGACACCAGAGATTTCATAAAATATTACGGCATTTGGCTGGGCAAGGGGAGGGGAGGTGGGCTGCTGCTTAAAGGTGGAAAAAAATAAACTTGCTAATCTCCCTGTAATTGGGCTATAGGCATCAAAGTGTGAAAGCTTTCCACACTCTTCACGTGTGACGGGCACGGCTGCCGTTAGCCTGAGCAGCTCAGCCCCGGCTCCCGGAGCAGGAGCAGCATAGCTTACCTGCCGGTGGAGCCGGCACTGGAGAGATGCTGCCTGATTTCCCTGAGGATGCGCTCTGAAAGACTAGTTGAAGGACTAAAAATCCTACCTCAGTGAATTAGCTGAGCAGGCTAATCCCCACAAATAGACAGGATTTAGGATTTGATTCTCGGGTTCTTATCCAATTGCACAAATCCGTGCAGACCCGGCCGCGCCGGAGCTGCCGAGCCGCGCGAGGAGGTTGCAGAATGCCGGGTAAGCGCTCGACGCCGGCGGCTCTGCACGCGTCGGAGGCACCAGCCTGCTCCGGTTTGGAATGAGTGCGGTGAAACATCCCCATTTTTTGTAATTAAATATTGTAACGGAGGTTTCGCATCGCTAATTACGTATTAAAATCCGGCAGTTATTTACATTTCTGCACTCTGATTTCTACTTAAAGCTGTAACAGCTAATGTCACTACTTATGCAAACCTGATGGCATCTGCCTATAAAAGGATGATTACAAAAGATTAGTGCCTCACCTATAAATTCATCTCACTAATAAGCAACACGCTCGTGACTGAAAGTCAGAGAGACTTTTGAAAGTAGCTACATGTTTTATTTCCTTTTCAAAAAATTATCTGATGACAATGAGACAAGCGCTCGAGAACAGCATCTGTGTCAAAAGTATTGGCACCGTGCGTTCGATAATTCTGGAAAGAGTGATAAATAGCGGATCCTCAATTACATCTTTGCTTTATTCCCCAAGTGACTTGTATTTTGTTTGATATACAGTCAGTGTGATTGCAGTTGTTTCCCAATGCAAGGAAAATGCCCTTCATGAAAACATTACTAATTACACGGAGTTGTAATTGTGGAGAACGCTGTGGGAGAGGCTGACGGGGAGCCGAGAGCCCTTGGGCAGAGCCAGGGTCCCAGCGGGGACCTGAGGCGGTGTGAGGGGGCAGGACGGTGCCCGGCATAAACGGGAGGTGAAACATCTGCAGTAACGCCTACGGCAGAGATGTTCCACACCTTCGTCCCCCGCGGGACAGCTTGGCTGGAGCTCCAGGGGCACAGCCCCTGCTGAAACACAGTCTGGCTCTTCTCGGGAACGCCCGCTCTCTGTGTCCATAAACCAGGTTTTCCCATTTGTCGTGTGGTCCTTGTTTCCCTTTAATAAACCTGTAATTGTACATGCTCACGGATATTTGCCATGCTTCACGCTTTGACATCTCCTGCATGAACCTTATCCAGGTTAAGAGAGGTCACTAGTCAGTAATGATTTCCCAAGAGCCCAAACCCAGAATCTATTTTTTTTATTTGGAATATCTTTTATTTAATTAACCGCTGAATCAGGCAGACGGTGTTCCCTGCGTAACCTACCAGTAAAGGAAATATCTCAGTGAATTTCCAACAGGAGAATTCCTCCCTCGGTCCCGCAGCAAAGCGCCCACGGCACGGGCAGTGCCTGCAGCACCGGGCTCTGGGCTCCTGCCTCCTTTTCCCCCTCTTTCCTCTCATCTCTTTTTAATTATGAAAATCAAGGAACCCATAATTCCCGTGACAGCTGTGACTACATTCAGACTTAACCATAAACTATGCAGCAAATGCTTGGTTTGTGGAAAACCATGTTCTATAACATATGTTTCTCATTATGGGGTAAATTTGCGAAAGAATAAGGCTCGTTTCTTCTGCAGGTGCGAAGCAAAGCCAGGCATTCCCTGCTACCTGCTGTGCACCTGCAGCCCAGCATCGGGAGGTGCAGGGGCCCAGCCTGGCTTTTGCAATGGGGCTGGGAGGAGCAGGTCCTGCCCGTGTGGGTCTGTTGCATCCCGAGGGGATGTCTGCATCGTGGGCAGTGGTGGCACTTGTACTGGTGGCACTTGCGGCGGTGAATGCACCAGGAACAAAGCAGCACCATGGTTTGTGGGTGACAGGGACGTTCCATGGGAGCACTGAGGTGGAAATGCTGGGGTTAGCAGATGGGGGGTCCTGTGCTTCCCCTGAGCCTACCTGTGCCTGCCCAGCAAGTCCCTGCCCATGTAAGCTGGTGGCACGGCTGTTCCTTTGAGGACAGGGATGGGACTCTGTCCCTGAGCTCCCCCCTCGAACCAAACCCTGTCCCAGCCCGAGGAGGTGGCACCACTTTACAGGCATTTCATTATGAGGCATTTTACCCCAGAGATTTTTCTAAAATGACCAGGTCAGAGCCTGCCTTGGCTTCAGCACCCTCCTTGCCCAGCTGCCCTGCGCTGCTGGCACCAACCAGACCCTCTGGACCTTCACGCTTGGGCTTGGTGTCCATGAATATGTGTGCACGACGTGGAGCTTTGCTCAGCTGTCCTGCCCAGCTCTGCTGCCGCCTGCGACTGCTCGCTCTGCTCCTGTGGGATGGGGAACTGCCCACAGACAGAAGACTCCAGGGTGTCCATGGACTAGCACAGAGGTGCAGCCAGTCCCGGCGGGTGCCCGGACCTTCCCTGTCCCCTGCCCTGTCCCTCTGCACCATGGTTGTGTGTTTTCCAGCCGCGCTGTCTCCAGGTTTGACCGTCCGTATCAGAAATGGGTGTGGGAGAAGGGGGTGGCTTTGCCCTCGTGCAGAACTGCCCGAGTCTCCCAGAGTCTCCCTGGACACCCAGGAGAGCAGGATTTGGGTTGCTGCAGGGGGAACCACCTCTCAACACAAGCCTGAGACCCTCACTGAGCAGATCCCGGGTCCGGAGCAGTGAGAAGCCCACCTGCCCCTCCTGGACCCCCAGAAGCTGCAACTGCCCCCCCAGCAGGGTCCTGTGCCACTATGCAGGGCTCAGTCTCAACGTCCTCCTCCTTCTCCATCCCTAAGTAAAGAACACTTCCTCCCCCTCCTGGCTGCTCTGGTTTCATCCTTCCATGGCATTATCTGCGTGTTCCTGCTCTCCCATGGTCAGATCTTTTCATTTCTATTCCCTCCTCGCACCCATTGTCTCCACCTGCCTCTATCCAAAACGCCTCGCTTCATAAAAAGGTTGAAAAATTTATGTGTTGCAAAAAAAGTTTAGTCGTGGCAGTTCCTCAAAGATATTGCAAAATGAACTGGCACTCTGTCTCCTGCAACACCAGCAGAATAAGTCTAACCTCAGCGTACCTTGCGAGAGCCTCTTGGGATAGCATATTTGATCCTCGTCACTCTGTTTTTTCCCTCTGAAATCTGTTCAAATTGGGATTAGAAATAAAGGAAAAGAAAACAAAGTATTAGGTGTACAGAAGTGGGTTTTCCTACATATGTTATAAAATTGCTTCCTGGGCTGTAAGAGCAGGGTTGCCATTAGGTATTAACTAGACAGGTATTAGCAATAGCCCATGTCACGCTTTTAAAGGAAATCAATACACAACATAAATGCAAAATCAAAAGGTTCTTCCCCTGACGGTATCATCGTGCCAGCACCGAGCACACAAGAATCACATCGTCTTTTGCTGTTCCCGGCCCCTTCACCTCACTGGGGTGTTCCAGGACACGCGCGTCGTAGCTCAGCGCGCGGAGCGGGTCCGTCGGTGGGTGGGCTCCTGCAGGTGTTCTCTGTGGGCTCTCTGTGTAAGGACAAAACAGTCTTAAGGGACGTTTATTCCTGCACCTCTCAGCCGGGTGATGGCGTGATCCCAAAGGCCTGAGAGCAAAGCTCTTTATCTGCTGTATCTTCTGCGGGCAGCCGCAGCAGTGGGAGGGCTGAGCCGGTGCCCCCCCGGCGGGGGTACATCCTCAGGGAGCGTCCCGGAGGAGCATCCTCCGCTCTCGCGGGTCTGCGAGCAGCGCCCGGGCAGCCAGGCCAAACGCTGACCACGGCCATCGTCCACCACCGAGCTGAGCAGAGCAGATCTCTTGGATGGATCTGTAGTCTGGCTTTAATGACTAAGCCACGGGGGTGTGCTGCCTCCCCTGGTAACTGCTCCATATGTTTAATTATGCTCGCTGCTAGGAAATTACATTTTCTTGCGAGGCTGAATTTGTCTAACCTCAACTTCCAAGCATAACTTTGAGTGAAGAATGAAGATTATATTTTTAGGATGTGTGATCGTTTGCTGGGAGAAAGCACACAGAACACATAACGTATCAAGAGAAGTTGCCTCATTAGATTAATTAACTCGTGCAGGCGAAGCCTTACACGCCAGCTCCGGAAGGAGCGAGAGCCCTCAGCTGCCATCCTTTCCCAGGGAGGGGGAGTGCAGGAATATTCAGCTTCTGCTGGGCTCGCAAGGGCAAAGTCTGAAATCTGTGGCCCTCGACTGCGGTGCAGAGGAATACCCAGCCCCTCGGGGAGGAGCGCTGCCCGCAGAGCGGGGTGCCAGCAGCTCCTTTGCCCTCGGCCGCTGCGGCGGCCGCCTGCTTCCCCGGCTCCATCCCACCTTCCCGCGCTGTCAGCCCACCCCTTTCCCAACCTCGAGCCTTATAATTCAATGTCAAGGGGGCTTATGTAATATTTAGGCGTGTATTACACTAAATTAATCTTAACATGAAAAATCTTTTGATTACATAGTATGTTTTGTCATTGATTGATTAATTCATTTATTCATATAGTAATGCTATGTCCAACTTCTATTTATATTCAGTCGTAAGAGAAAGTTCCTATTCATGTCAGAGGAGATGAATTAAAATAGTTATCACTGGTATTTGTAAGCCTACTATTTCGTGAGGTCCCTTTACAGCGTGCACTTTCTCTCCTGTACGAGCCGCCTGCCACGGATCTGTGAAATCCTCCCCCTCCCCATGGCAGCGGAGGGTCTGGACCCCGGGTGGGGAAGCCAATCCCTTTGGAAGCAGGGAGGATTGGGGGGGCCGGGGGGCCGAGGGGGCCGCCGCAGCCCAGGGATCGTGGGCTGGTGCATCCCTGGGAGATGCCCCCGCGGTGGTGAGGGCTGACCCCCGGGAAAGCAATATCGCAGGGCTGAGCACGCAGAAAGGCTTGGTTGCCATGGCATGAGGCTGCCCCGGCGCGGGAGCGGTTTCTCTTAATTTAAAAATAATGCTTAATTAATTTTAATTTTTTCACGGGCTCAATCGTGCCATTAAAGCAGATCCCTCAAGGGTCCCACAGGGCGGTAGCGACCGCTATGTGCACATCCCCTCGGCCCCCCGGCCCCGGGTCCCCTCAATGTCCTTTCAGGTCACCACAAGGGCAGAGGGAGACACCGACTCGGGGGGGGCATCTCCCACCCTCCATCCATGGCAAAGTTGGGGGCGTCCAGCCCCTTGTCCCTGTGTCTGCAGAGGGCTGAGGAGCAGCAGATCTAGCAGCACTCGCCTTGTTCGTTAACCATAAAGCGGGCTGAAATTGCCATCAATATGTTATTTTAATTTCAACACGCGGTAATGAAGCCATTGGAAAAGTGGTTGTGTACACACGTAAAATACCTTCTGCTATTTATATGTGTTTTTCTGAATTAAAGGGAATATAAAACCGGTGAGAAATCAACTTGGAAACATTCCCCTTTTTGAGTAGAACAAAAAACCTCACGCCTAGCAATATTAGGCAGGAAAAGAACTGAGAGAACTGACCAAGGAGCAGCTAAACACGTCTGGTGAGCACTCGCGATGGCAGCGGGGCAGGCAGGGGCTCGGCAGCCCACCGGGTGTGGGAGCAACCTGGAGAGCTGTGCCCGGAGAGCAGAGGGATGCAGGGCTCGAAACCTCCCCCCTCGGAGGTCTGGAGAGTCAGAAAAAACTCAGAACCCTTCGGCAAGCATCAGGTAATTCAGGTGGGACTTCAGCATCTCTGGAAGCAAAAATTTCCTTGCCTCCATCAGACTAAGACTCCTGGGCTGGCAGCTAAAGCCAGTCAGATTGCAAATGCACAAGTTTCTTACGCGGAGATGATTAGCAATGGGGATGACATCTCTGGCAGCGTGAACAAACCTCCATCAGGAGGGGCCGGGTGTTTCTCCAAGGCAATCACAGAATCACAGAATCATAGAACCATTAAGGTTGGAAAAGACCTCTAAGGTCATCGTGTCCAGCCATCAACCCAACACCACCGTGACCACTAAATCATGTCCCCAGGTGCCACGTTGACACGTTTTTTGAACTCCTCCAGGGATGGCGACTCCACCCCTGCCCTGGGCAGCCCATTCCAATGCCTCATCACTCTTTCAGTAAAGACATTTTTCCTAATATCCAGTTTAAACCTCACGAGGTGCAACTTGAGGCCATTTCCTCTCATCCTGTCATTAGTAACTTGGGAGAAGAGACCAACACCCTCCTCGCTACACCCTCCTGCCCCCACAGCAGACGTTCCAGCCTGTGGCAAGGTCACAGCTCTGCCGTGGATTGTCACAGACAGGAGCTGTGCTGGGGCTGTGGAGGGGGGCGTTGGGGAGGTGGTGGTCCCTCCGTGCCCCTGGTGGGTCCCTGGGGAAGATGGGTTCAGCACCGTCCCGGGGGTCCCTGCTCTGGGCGTCCTGCTCCCGAGCCGTTTGGGTGCGGAGCAGAGGGTGAGCAGCAATTAGAGCCCTTCCCAGCCGCATCCCAAACCGGCCGAGAGGAGAGAGCTGCTGCAACTTTCCCGCGGGTTCCCGTGCCAGGAAATCGAACCGGCCACTGAGGGCCTGGCTGCCAGCTTCTCCTCTTCTCCTACGAAGGGGAGAGGGGTGCTTCACCTGAAAGCTGGCGTTGCGGGGTTCACACTCGCGCTCTCAGTTCTCTTCATGAATATTTTACATACGCAGGTGGGCGTAATCTTCATTTTCATGCAGATCTCTCGGCAGCCAGAAAGGTGAGTTTCCTGATCTCTATTCACCACCAAGAAATCCAATAACTTGGCTGTGTACTTACATCTGGTTAGGGGCTGACCCAGTGTGCACTTAAGCATGGATTTCAAATACAGGCAGCAGGGAAATAGCTTATTTCCCCCCTGGCCTTTATAAAATTAAATGCAAAACCCCCCAGTGTTAATGCAATGTTAATGTTGCAAGATAGAGTATTTAAAAGTCAGGGAATTCCGTGACTTGAGGTTGCTTCAGCAATGTTGAGTCGATGTGTTGGTCATCCTACACGCTTTGTGGTACACTTTAATGATACGTGTTAATCAACAGTTGAGCAATTAAATGAGCAATATTAAATATTGCTAGTACTCCAGCAATACTGAAATAAAGGGGAATTTAGCCCAAAATGCCCGTGTCTACTTAGGAGCCCTTTCAAGAGGTCCTCACTTAGTCCAGAAAACAGTCTGACAAAAAGCTTTAGAAAAGGTAATGGCAGTTTTGACAAAGCAGCGTGTCTGGGAGCTGAGAGCTGTCTGTTCACCGTGGCAATTTCCCATTTTTACTCCAGGAAAACAGCTCAAACCAGAGGCTCCGTGAAGGTGTCGCCCTCTGCATGGTCCCCCTGGGGCTGAGCCGTTTCCAAAACACCAGAGCTCTGTTTCCTCCCTTTGAGGGGAAAATAAAAACTGAGCTTTTCCCTGGGGGAAAGCCGTGGGCTGTTTTCCTGGTGCCAGGCGCCACCGGAGCCTGCAAAGCCTGGTGCTGGCATCTGTCCCCCAGCTCGATGCCACCGCTGTTGAACCAGCCCCCCTCCAGCCGTGGAGAGGTGTCCATCCTCCACCCACCCGTCTCCAAACCCCACGAGGGTTCTGCCAGCCCGGCTCCCTCACAGACACGGCTTTGGTTGGCTTCTTTTAAGGAGAAAGAGTACGTTTTCTTTATTGCCTTGGAAATAAACGGAAAAAAAATAAAATTTATTTTGGAGAACAGAGAAGCAGAAGGACACGTGGCCTTTGGAAATGGGACCAAAATTAATTCCTTCAACCTAAGAGCAGAGAACCAGGTTTGTTTCTGGTGGTTCACGACTCCTCGCTGCAAGGAAAGAAGGGGCAAAATCCCCTTGTGAGGATAAAGGGCTCTCTTGCTCGGATTAATTCACATCCCCCAAAGAGAGACCTCAGAGATGCTGAGGACGTGGACCCCGTGCAGAAGCAGAAGTGTGTACCTCGTATTATTCTTGCCTGGCTGCCGCAGCTGCTATGCCTTCGTTCCGAAATAATATTTTTTCAAATGAAGTAGCAGAAAACAGCTTTACATTTCTGTTATCCCTTCCAGCACAAAATAAAAAATGCCTGTGCTGCCACTACCTGATTCAATCAAGTGGAGTACATTGGATACCCACGGGCTACAAGTACTGGAAAAAGCTGACTTGTATTTTAATTAATAATGCGATACAGTGTCTCAACAACCAGGCCTCTGGCAATATGCTTTGCTTTGTTCATTATTTGCTGTAAACAATTTTCAAGCAATGTGTAGACAACCCTATTTTTTAATTTCTGCTAATTCGTAACGTTAACAAAACGCAGGATTTTTCCCGTGCGATAAAGCGAGAGATTAAACCTCCTGTCCAGCTCCTGAAAGATTTCAGACCGGTTCTGATTCCAAACAAGGCAAAACCCAAAGTTCCCGCTGTCTATGGCAGGGCGATGCTGGCAGGCGGTGGGATGGAGGGACGAGGACAGCCCTGGCGCGGGACACGGGGACTCGCTGCCATCTCCAAGTGGCAAGTTCAGACTCTGGGGTAGAAAGGGAACAGGACGCTGACAGCCCCGCCGCGCTCGCCAGGGTGTCCAAAGGTTGTCCCGGGGGTGCTCCTGGGCATGGGGAGCCCCAAACCCCAGCCAGTGCCTCCTGCTGCCTCCTCCACCTTCTCCATGAGCATCTCCGCTCCTTCGGGACCGCGCACGGGCTCGGGGAAGGAGCTGCTCAGCCATGGGGGTGTTTTGCTCGTGGGAATGACTTGCGTTTGGAAGGAGCCGGGATGCAGGCTGCACACCTCCTGCTCTGCTTCCGCCGCTATTTGGCAGGCGAGGAAGGTCCCTCTGGCTTCACAAATCCCCCTCACGAGCACAAATAGCAGAGCCCCGCTCTTAATTAACATCTCTTCCCCGGGCCATCTGCTCAGGCAGGAGCAGGCTCAGCCCTCCACGCCAGCCCCCAGGCCAGGGACAACGTGATGCTGTCCCACCACCTCGGCCAGGGCTGGAGCCTGCTCCTTGCGTCCGAGCACCCCGAGATATTGATGAGAGGCACAACCCCCCCGGCCAGCTCCCCACTGAGCCCCACGGAGCAGGGGAGTTTTCTCCCAGGAATGCCCCACCTCGGGCACCACCTCCTCCCCAGGCTGCCTCCTGACAGCTTGGCAGCGGAGCCGCTGTTCGAAGCGCCCAGGTAAGAGGCAGTTGGTCAGAGCACAAAAATAAAATGTCACCCAAATGTCACAGCAATTTCCTAAGTGTCCGCAAAATGGCAGATGCTCCTTTCCAACGGCACATCGGCTCCTTCTCAAAACAGCAGCACCTCATTCCTACCCGCTGTCCCCGCTTGTCATGGCTCGGGGCCAGCACAGGGTGCCAAGGGACATGGCTGCCATGGCACTGGGAGAAGAGACGTGACCACATCAGAGGAAGAGACCTTTCCGGGTCATCGAAGGAGGCACGTTCATCACAGCCTTCACCTTTTCCAGTTTGTCTGAGGCAGACCACGTCTGCTGGCCTGGCTCTTCCACCCTTTGACGTTGAGCCCCACGACTGGAAGGAGATCAAGCACTTTCCAAAGAAATAAATCTAATCTCTGTTTCTTCTAATATTGGAAGAACAAAGATGAGGGTCAACGCTCTGAAACCAGAGGTGAACATGGACAAACAAGTGCCTAGATGTGTCTCCTCCAGCCTAGAATCCATCCCAGCCCCACCGCCCACGTTGGCTCATGGCTGCGAACCTCTCATCTCCTAAACCATTAACTCCCAGATTAACCAGTGTGGCCATAAAATTATCCCAGGCCATCTTAAATACTTTGCAGGCTTCTTCTAGGATGATTGCTCTTCCCATGCCTCACCTCTGGAGGTGCTCTCCTAGGAGCATTAGACTTCAGAGCTGTCTGAAGCCCTTCCTGGAGAAGCTCTCCTCCTGGAGAGTCTATTCAGGTTTAAGGACCCGGCTGCCATGTGCAGTACTTGCAGAACCACTGCACCCCACTTTCTGTGGGCACCTGAGGTTGCTTTGGACCGCACCAAGTGGAGGAGAGGAGAAGTTGCCTCCAGCCCACCCTCTTCCCAGACCTTCCCAAGATCTGTGAGAAGGCTTTCGCCCCACTCGGACACGGGTGATGATTTTGCACCACCAATTCCTGCAGGATTGGCTTCCGACAAAGACGGGTGGGCACACCCCATTAGAGACAGGGCTGGACTCCTGATGTTGGGATGACTCTTCCTGGTGCTGCTCTCCTGATTTGTGGGTTTTCCGCAGCAGCAGCCGCAGGTGGAGCAGGGCTCCAGTTTGGTCTCACCTTCTCCTGTGCCTGGTCCCCTTCATACAACACACACAGCTGCTACAGCACTTGCTTCAAAGGAGTGGAAGGAGCCCTCCAGCAAACACGGCCATGATGGCACAGCGGCGAGGTGGATCTGCCTTCACAACTTGGCTGCATGTGAGGCATCGTGCTGTGCCTGGCGCTCTGAAGTCTGGGCTGGAACACCTCTGCAGAGGGTGGCAGAGCCTCACAGCCTGCTCCCTGCCGGCACCATGCTTCCCTGGACATGACCTCATGCGTCTGAGAAGACATCAAGTAGGAACACCTCTCCCTCCTCTCCTGCTCACCCTCAGCACGTACGCAACGCAACACAATGGTGACACACGCTCGCAACGTCAGACAAGTGTCAGAAACAGCCAGCTCTGGCTCTTCTGGTGAATATGTAAAAATATCGCCAAGAGCCACAGAGGAAAATGGACCAGAAATAAGAATACATATTCTGAAATAGCACACCATCTGCTGCAGAAAAAGAAAAACTCTTACGCAACCACGGCCAACCCATTGGTACATGGTGTTTGGAGACAGACATCCCCTCCCAAAAGTCTTCAGCAACCTATTCTTTACAAACCCCAAGGGAAGCCGCATCCCACGCAAGAGCAGGAGACCCAGCCCCGGGTCCTGCCATGCACGTGGCCTTCTCCCAGGCGAGCCCAGCTGCTCGTCCCACAGTGACCTCGCCATCGTCCTACCACAGCACCTGCACACAAACGCTTGGCTTTGCGGAGGTGAAGCCTTGGCCCTGCCCGGATCTGGGCAGAACTCCCACCTGTGTGTGGCTGCGAGGGTGCTGACTCTCTGGCTGAGTTTGGGAGGGGGCACGTGGAGCCGCACGGTGCTGGTTCCACGCAGCCGCTGTGCCAAGGGGATCGCTCTGCCTGTGACCCTCAGTGGCGTTAATTCCCCCGAACCCTTCGTGCTCACTCATACACGCGTTTTAGTCCTCGCAGCTTCAGGATCAGCTCTCTACATATCTGTATAAATGCGTGCGTAAATAGCTACGCTTTCTAGGCATAAATAGCTGTACTTTCTATTTTGCCTGCTTAGTGCATCAAGGACTCTAGACACTGCTTTAAACGGCTTGTCAGACACCTACGACGCACGCACTGCCACCAGAGCTGGTTTGATGAGCTGAGCGGGATAGCTCGCTTCTGATGAAAGCCCCCGCCACCGCAAAATACAGGAAATTATGGTATCAGAGAATGCGCAGCCCCTGCGCGGCACCGCTGTAATTACACAACTTCTAACAATTAAGTGCTTACTGATTATGTGTTGAAAGGAAGCCGAACGCCATCAGATCGCATCATTGCTGATTTATTGAGTTATTATTGGCCACATCCTGAAGCTCTGGCTGTCCTTCCTTGATCAAAGCTCCTCATTTACCTGAATAAAGATGAAGAATTTTGCCCTGTAGTGTTTCAGGCAACAGTGTGCGATCTCAAAACCTTTTCAAATGCTATTTATAATCCCAAAGCGTATTGTTTTATCCTCGCTGAGTTTTATAAACAACTATTCTTCCTGCAAGGATAAAAATAAAGGCAACCAACGGCTTCTGCATTTAAGTCAGGTCACCACAAAGTGCAATAGGCAGGATTTTAAAAGGTCTGGTTTTACAGTTTGCAGAAAGAAAAAAGGCTCTCGAAAGCTTCCTGATTCTGTGTGCGCTACAGTACGTTTTGTATAAAATAAGGTCATGTGTGCATTATCTTTCTGCTAGACATTAGGCATGAAATGAAACAAAGCTGACAAGCAGTTTACTGACTGGGTTTTGTTGATATCGCAAACTTAATTCTGCTGTGAGAAGGCTCTTGCACAGAGCGTGTCGCTGATGAAAGCGTACCAGACAATCGTAAAGAGAACAAGGTAAGTGATCTTCATCGTTACTATTATTATTTATTCCAGCTCTTCCCTTTTCCCCCATTAAGCATTTCGTTTGGAAATTCACTGGGGAAAAAAAGAGCGGGAGGAAACGCGTTCTGCTTTCCCATCTGAATATCCTTAAGTCACATATGCTGCAATATATTTGCATTTTTAAATAAATACGCCTCACAAAAACAAATTAGAAATGGTTATTTACGTCTTACGAAGCTCTGTTACCCTGCAGTGCTGTCAAAAGGTCAACCATTGCCTCCAACTTCGCTGCGCACACAATGACCTGGAAGTACCATCGATAATGACCCTGTGGCTGCGAGTCTTGAAGACTTAATCATCTGACATACAAGCAGCCCTACGGCGCTCGCACTTGGCATTTGCCTTATTGAAACGTACACAGACAATATGCATTTTAAACAATTCCAAGCTGCGTGCCTAAAATAGTCACCGGGCCACAGATCCCTTTTCTGAAACAGGCTTCTCGCTATTTCAGCTCTCTCGCCTTGATGAGCAAGTCAGCTAACGAAACGAGCCGATGCATCTGGAGCTAGGAGCTAGCTGCATTTATTATTGGCATTTGCTCCATATTGCAAGGGAAAGTTATCATCTGCGTCATCTGGAACTTAATTACTGTCTGCCACCAGCCAAATTTGATTTTAAGCCTCTCTTAGAGAAAGTTCATAAAACACAACAACAAGAAGGGAGGGGAAACTCTGGTTTAAAAAAGAAACTGAGTTCCCCGGCACGAGCAGCCCTGCATAGCTCCGGTGCTGGGTCGGCGGGTTCTGCCTGCCCAACCAGTGCCCTGCTCCAGGTTGTAAAACAGTTCAAAATAACCAGATTTGGCAAGTCTTCCTTTGGTCTGGTAGAGCAAACCTACAAGGAAGGAGATGGGAACTCCCTCGAGCAGGAAAGCCAAAGTCAACGTTGGCTCTTGCGATCGCGAAGCGGGTTGTTTAATGACCCCCTGCCCAGGAACAAGACCACCAGATGTGACGGAGCGAAACAGGCCTGGCAGGAACAATTTCCGACGTGGAGGTGCCGACAGGCTCTGCGGAGCGCGTGCTCTCACCTTGAGCCTCTGCGGACGTGCACATCGGGAGAAGCTCCCGCTCACCTGCCACCAGAGCTGTGATGCTACTTCCCCCTCATCAGAAGCTTCTCTTACAGAAGCCAAGCCCCATCTCTGGGTAATGAGGAACCTCTGGGTCCCTGGTGCTCCTCAGTGACACCCGTGCGGTCCTCCTGAGACAGCGCCCTGCATCCCCCAGCTCCAGTGAGGGGGCGGTGTGGTGGGCAGGGTGCGTGTCCCACGCCCAGGTCTGGGAATGGCCTGCTCCACCAGAGAGGGGGTCTGCTCCCAGGGGGAATTTATGAGGATTTTGAGGATCCTGGAGCACTCGCTGCTGAGGAGGCAGATGGTTCCGAGATGGTGCCCAGCTGGTGATGGGCAGGTTGGACAAGGTGGGATGTCACCACGCTACCCGAAGCAATCCCGCTGGTGGGAGAAGCCCGTGTGAGAGCTGGGGGTGCCTGTGGGCACCCCGAGCTGCTTCTGGGCTTTGCAGTGTGTGAGGGTGACTGTACCGGGGGGCCGGGGCAGCCCCCCAGTCACTCACGCTGCCTCGGGAGAAAGCTGAGATGTGGTGGCTGCTTGGGAGAAGATGCGACATATGTTAGTGGAGATAGAGCTGTCTTCTCCTGCTTGTTTACCCTCCTACGTATCCTCTTGGAGGCTCGAACAAATTATGCTTGATGGAGAAAAAAAGAGGGGAAAAAAATCAGGGAAAAATTCTTCCCTTTCTATCCACCCTTGAAAAATATGCCCAAGTGATGTCTCTTTCTGGTATTTCACATTGCTGGGAGTCAGGAAAACTAGCCTGTGCACTTTCCATGTCTTCTGTTTTAATAAACTGCACATTAGTTTCATTCAGCAGCTCCAGCCCCTGGCTATCCGTCGCGCTGTATATTAGTTTTAAATACACATTGCTTGCAATAACACTGGAGCAGGGAGCTGTGCCTCAAGTTAAGAAATGGTTAGGATTGCTTTACATTTGCAGTCTCATTGAAAACATTTATTCAATCAAAGGGAAAAATAAATGTGGTCCCTCCGCTCTGTCAAGTATAAACTGTTATTGATCCCCTAAATGAAATTTTTCCATGCTGATCGATCAAACACATTATCTTTTTTCCCCAGTCTATTACCAGCAATTGGAAACTCTCAAGCATCAATAGCAGCTTGACCACACACAACGGTACAATTAGCCTACCAGGTCCCAAAATCCAAATTATTCCTGTCCCGCTCCTTTCCCCGCGGACAGCGGGATCTCTGCATTATGACTCTATTTTTCCTGAGCTGAAGGTTAGAAAAAGTTACATTTCATAAAATGCCGGGAATTGTCCGTGTCGTGTTAAACTCCAGCCACATGGTAATGGCCGTGTGACAGCACGGGGACGGGTTCTCAGCAGGGTCCTGGGGCTGTGGCAGCTCCAACCCCTGCCCAGGGTCCCATCCCCACCCGTGTGCCAGACCCCTACAGATGTGCCCAGGGGCAAACCCGGCATGGGAATGCAGACAGCACCGAGGGACGTCATGCCAGGGACTGGTGTGGGGTGTCCCTCCCCTTCCCGAGCCCACGGGATGTGGGGATGGCTCACACGGCCCTTCCCATCACGCTCTCCCTGTAAGGATGTGGAGATGGTGCATCAGAGACTCAGAGAATCACCAGAGAATCATAGAATCACACAACAGTTTCAGTTGGAAGAGACCTTCAAGACCATGGAGCCCAGCCTTTGTCCCAGCCCTGTCAACACCACTAACTCATGTCCCTCAGCACAACATTCACCCGTCCCTTGAACCCCTCCAGGGATGGAGACTCAACTCCCTCCCCTCGTCAGGTTGTTTCCAATGCCTGCCAGCCCTCTCAGTACAGAAATTCTTCCGAATATCCAACCTGAACCTTCCCTGGTGCAACTCAAGGGCATTTCCCCTCACCCTGTCACTCGCCACTAGGGAGAACAGACCGACCCCTCCTCGCTACAACCTCCTTGTCAGGGAGTTGTGGAGACCAAGAAGGTCTCCCCTCACAGTCTCCTCTTCTCCAGGTCGAACAGCCCCAGATCCCTCAGCCCTTTCTTGTATGACACACGCTCCAAATCCTTCACCAGCTTGGCAGCCTGTCCCTGTGCCCTCTCCAGCACCCCAGTGTCCCTCTTGTAGTGAGGGGCCCAAAACTGGACACATCACTTGAGGTGCAGCCTCACCAGGTGGATCCTGGCTAATGAGAGAGCTCAGGAGATGGCTAAACCCAGGACCTCCAGCATCTCCACTTGTGGTGGCCCCACCAAGTGGAGATGCTCCAGGTGGGGGTGGTGCTGCCCAAGTGATTTCTGGCAGTCTGTGGGAAAAAGGGTAATGCTTGTCTCTTCATAGCCGTGGTGAGGGGCTTGCTCTCTGCTGCTGTCAATAGCTCCGGTGTTTGTCTTCTGTCTTGCTGATAGGTAATAATTTCCCAGGCAAGCTTAGGGAGCAGTGACTCTTTATTAAAACTAATAGGGGAGGGAGTCACGGGTTTTTGAAAATCACTCGGGAAATGATTACTGACAACTCTCCCTCGCCCCACACCACAGAAGGAAAGCCACGGGAAGGTAGGACGCCTGGCATGAGGTCAGCTCGCGGGTCTGCTGCCAGACACGCCGGGGTGGGATTCCCCCAGCCCCATCCCATGGGCTGGCCGGGTCCTCGCCCCCTCGCTGAGCCCCCGCTCCCCACACCGGGCACTCGTTTTTGTGATATTTACCCTGAAGTTCTGCTTCAGACCTCAAGCTCAGCCTTGTCCGTTTTGCAGGCACACCGGCAGCTCTAATAACAGCGCTGACCCCTGCCCGCGCTGCAGCCGGCAACACGATCACGATGAAGTTGCTTTTATCAATCACGCTTTTAACCTAATAAAAAAGATGACGGGGGAAACGACATAAAGACCAGTTTCTTGCCAATATTGTTGCATTTCATGCTATTATAACAATCTTCTGCGAAAAAAAGAGAACACGGCCATGTGCGGCCACATCTATTTCCATCCTGAGAAATGTCGGCAGAAACGTCGCCTTATTACCCCGGGAGTTGTCCCCCCACAGGGACCAATCCGTCTCCCTTACTGGAGGGGGCTGCCTTGGATATCTGCAGAGCTCCTCTCGATTTTCCCCACCCCAGGATTTTCCTCCTGTGCCGCTTCACAGCTGGGCTACCACAAAGGTAGCGGTGAGATTTCTACTCCATCACCCACGGAAAGGGAAAGATAGAGCCATTTTTCCTGGGAAATTTTGAAATACTGACGGTGTTGTCGTCAGAGGAGGAGATCAGCAGCTGTCCTTGGCCAAGGCACGGGGTGGCCATCGCCAGGAAGCGGTGCCACCAGCCACTGCCCATGTGGAAAAAGCATTTTCACCTGCCCCACGGCAGCGTGTTTGTGCCAGGACTGCCCAGGAGATTCTCCAGCGGTGTTTTTACAGGAGGGAGGAGGAAAATGGAGATGAGGATGGGGATGCTCTCCCCACCCCACACTGGGATGCACATGAGCTCAGTCCCGGCGCATTGGCAGTGTCAGCCCCATCACGCTGTCACAGGTTTGTGTCACCATTTCACTTCTTCACTCTCATTGCCCTTAACTACCCCAGCTATGCGAGTCCCCAGGCCTGGGCGAGGTTCACAAGTAATAGAAATTGAAAAGTACAAGTTTGCAAATGCAAAATGCAGCAGGAATGGCAGTGGGTGGTCGCTGCTGCTTTCCCACAGGTCTCTGGAGGAAGGTGCTCCGGCTGCACGAGGATCCCGAGCCCTGACCTGCCTGGGTGACACGAGTTGCAGCAGGTCTCAGCCTGCCTCGGGTCCTGCCCTGCCAGCAGGATGGCAATTGGCTGTGTTCTTAATGACCAAGGGCAAAGTGGCATCAGCTAACAGAATAGAGCAGGATAAGGATAGGATAGGATAGGATAAGATAGAATAGAATAGAATAGAATAGAATAGAATAGAATAGAATAGAATAGAATAGAATAGAATACTAAGAAATGGAACAGAAACTAAGAAATAGAATAGAAACTAAGAAACAGAATAAAAATTAAGAAATAGAATAAAAACTAAGAAATAGAACTAAGAACTCTTAGTCCTTAATGTAAAAACTTAAAACCAAAAAAGTTAACTTTTAGTATGCCTCTTTTTTTCTTCCAGTTTGTCCATCTAGATAGAACCAATTTAATTATGCTCTGGCGCCTCTCCTCCCATGATCCCTTTGGCTCTGCAACAGATCGCATCGAAATGCGGATATTCCTCCCTAAAACACCCCTTTTCTCCTTTGCTTGTACTTTTTTTGGCCAGGCGCCTATTCCAGTTTCCATCACAGTGATAAATTCCCTCTCTCCAAAGCACGAGGCAGCAGAAGAAACCCACTTCACGGCAGGTTCTCTGGAAGGGCCC
>CM036622.1:0-81530 GCA_020746105.1 Trogon surrucura
TTTTTTTGCCCATTTGCCTCCCCGAAACGGCCGTTTCCGCCCCGTTTCCCCCCCCGAAACAGCCGTTTCTGCGCGTCCTGACGCCGTTTCGGGGCTTTCCCCGGCAGCTATGGCAGCGGCTCGCAGAGCTCGAGCTACGGGCAGCCGCCCAGCGGCGGCTACAGCAGCCAGCAGCAGGGCTACGGCGGCCAGCAGCAGGGCTACGGGAGCCAGCAGACGGGCTACAGCGCGCCCCAGGGCTACGGCCAGCAGGGACAGTACGGCGGCGGCGGCAGCGGCGGCGGCGGCGGCGGAGGTGAGTTGGGAAACAGGCGGTTTTGCACCGTTTCGGGTCCCAGACCGCGTGTTTTAGCACCGTATGGGGTGATTTCTCACCATTTCAGGTCCCAAACCGGGCGTTTTGGCACCGTATCAGGCGTTTTCTCAGCGGTTCAGGTCCCAAACCGGGTGTTTTCACACGGTATCGTGCGTTTTCGCACCGTTTCGGGTCCAAAGCCAGGAGTTTTCTCACCGTATTGGGCGTTTTGTCACAGTTTTGGGTCCCAAACCGGCCGTTTTCACACCATATCAGGAGTTTTCTCGCAGTTTCAGGTCCCAAGCTGGGTGTTTGCTCACCGTATCGAGCGTTTTCTCGCAGTTTTGGGTCCCAAACCGGCCGTTTTCACACGGTATCAGGAGTTTTCTCGCAGTTTCGGGTCCCACACTGAGCGTTTTCTCACCGTATCAGGTGTTCTCGCACCGTTTTGGGTCCCAAACCGGGAGTTTTCTCACTGTATTGGGTGGTTTTGCCCAAAACCAGACGTTTTCACACCATATCAAGCATTTTCTCACCATTTCAGGTCCGAAACCGGGCGTTTTCTCAGAGTTTTGGGTCCCAAACCACCCGTTTTCGCACCATATCAGGAGTTTTCTCGCAGTTTTGGGTCCCAAATCGGGTGTTTTCTCACCATATCGGGCGTTTACTCACTGTTTTGGGTCCAAAACCGGACGTTTTCTCACCGTATTGGGCGTTTTTTGCCATTTCGGGTCCAAAACCAGACATTTTTGCACAATATCAGGCGTTTTCTCAGGGTTTTCGGTCCAAACCGAGGCGTTTTCTTGCCATATCGGGCGTTTTCTCACCGTTTTGGGTCCAAAACAGGGAGTTTTCTCGCCGTATCAGGCGTTTTCTCACAGTTTCGGGTCCCAAACTGGGCATTTTCTCACCATTTTGGATCCAAACCGGGTGTTTTCTCACTGTATTGGGCGTTTTCTCACCGTTTTGGGTCCCAGACCGGGTGGTTTCTCACCGTTTTGGGTCAAAGTCAAAAGGTTTTATCAGCATATGAGGCGTTTTCTCACCGTTTCAGGTCAAAAAATGGGTGTTTTCTCACCGTGTCGGGTGTTTTTTGTTGTTCTGCGTCAA
Source organism: Trogon surrucura (assembly GCA_020746105.1). NCBI lineage: Eukaryota > Metazoa > Chordata > Aves > Trogoniformes > Trogonidae > Trogon > Trogon surrucura. Next base: position 1,406 of record CM036622.1, read on the forward strand.
AAAACGGGCATTTTCTTGCCCTTTCAGGTGTTTTCTCACCGTTTTGGCTGAAAACCCAGGCGTTTTCTCACCATATCGGGCCATTTCAGGTCAAAACCTGGGTGTTTTGTAGCTGTTTCAAGTGTTTTCTCCCAGTTACGGGTCCAAACCCAGGCGTTTTCTCACCATATTGGGCCATTTCAGGTCAAAATCCGGGTGTTTTGTAGCTGGTTTAAGTGTTTTCTCCCAGTTCCAGGTCCAAACCCAGGCGTTTACGCACCACATCCAGCGTTTTCGTGCTGTTTCGGGCCAAAATCCGGGCGTTTTCTCCCCGTTCCGGGCGTTTTCTGGCCGTTTCGGTCCGACCCGGAGCGTCCTGCGTTGGGCTGAGGGTGTTTTTGGTCGCAGCCAACAGCTACGGGCAGGAGCCGTCGTCGCTGAGCGGCGGCGGGTACCAGGAGCAGAGCGGTTACGGCGGCGGAGGCGGCGGCGGCGGCGGGCAGGAGCGGAGCCGCGGCCGCGGCGGCTACGGCCGGGGCGGCTACGACCGCGGGGGACGCGGCAGCCGGGGCGGACGCGGAGGAAACCTCGGGTAGGTGTCGGGGGACGGCGCTTTTGGGCGGTTGGAACGGGGGGAAAACCCCCTAAAATGGGTTAAACCCCCCAAAAACGGGGGGAAAACACCCTGAAATGGGTAAAAACCTCCCAAAACGGGGGGAAATTTTCACAAAACGGTGGGAAAAACCTCCAAATGGGGGGGGAAAAAAACCCCAGATGGGGGCAAAAAACCCCAAATGGGGCAAAAAAAACCCCAAATGGAGGGGATAAAACCCCAAATGGGGGGAAAAAAAAGCCCCAAAACGGGGAAAACCCCCCCAAAACGGGGGCTGGGGAGGGGGAGGGCAGGGGAGCGGCCGCTGCTCGAGCGGGTTCGAAGGGAAATCGGCGCAAACGCCCCTAAAGAAACGGGGGGAAAAGCGCCGAGAAAAGGGAAAGGTGCCCGAAAAAAGGGCAAGGTGCCCGGCGGGGGCGCTCGGAGGCGCCGGAATTGGTAAGATCCTCCCGGAACGGGGTCAAAAAATAACGAAAAAGGTGTTTTTTGGGCAAAAAAAAGAGACAAAACCACTGAGCCACGCTGGTTGCCAAGGTCACTCGGAGCCTCTGGTCACGGTGGGGGCGCTCGCCCCGGGTTTTGTTTTCGAGAAAGCGCAAAGCGGAGCTGGTGTCTGTGGGGGTCACCGCAGGAAAGGAGGAGAAAGTCGGTTTTTTGGGGCGAAAAGCCGCCGGTTTGGGCTTCCTGGGGAGTGACAACCTGGAGAATTTCGGCGGCGTCGAAGGGAGGAGGAAAAAAAAAAAAAACCCGAAAAAACAACTTAAAGGTGGTTTTAAACGGAAAAAAAAAAAATGAAACGAAGGTTTTGGGTTTGCGCGCGTCGCCCCCCCCAGGGTTTTGGGCTGAAAACATTGGATTTGGGGCTAAAAGTGCTGGGTTTTGGGCTGAAAGTGCCCAGTTTTGGGCTGAAAGCATTGGATTTTGGGTCAGAAGTTCTGGGTTTTGGGCCAAAGTGCCCATTTTTGGACTGAAACCATTGGCTTTTGGGCCGGAATGCCCATTTTTGGGCTGAAACCATTACGTTTTGGCCCAAAAGTGCCAGTTTTTGGGCTGAAACTGTTGGATTTTGGGCTTAAAGTGCCAGTTTTTGCGCCAGAAGTGCCCGGTTTTTGGGCTGAAACAATTGGATTTTGGGCTAAAAGTGCCCATTGTTGGGCTGAAGCCGTTAGATTTTGGGCCAAAAGTGCCAGATTTTGGGGCAAAGTGCTGGTTTTCGGGTCGAAACCATTGGATTTTGGCCCAAAAGTGCCAGTTTTTGGGCCAAAGTGCTGGTTTTTGGGCTGAAGCCATTGGATTTTGGTCCAAAAGTGCCGGTTTTTGGGCTGAAACCAGTGGATTTTGGGCCAAAAGTACCCGTTTTTGGGCTGAAACCATTGGATTTTGGGCTGACTGTTGGTTTTTTTGGGCCGCAGGTGCCGGTTTTGGGCCAAAGTGCCCGTTTTTGGGCTGAAACCATTAGATTTTGGCCCAAAAGTGCCGGGTTTTGGGCTGAAACCATTGGATTTTGAGCCGAAAATGCCCGTTTTTGGGCTGAAACTATTAGATTTTGGCCCAAAAGTGCCGGTTTTTGGGTCCAAGGGCCAGTTTTTGGGCTGAAACCATTGGATTTTGGGCCAAAAGTGCCATTTTTTGGGCCAAAAGTGCCAGTTTTGGGGCTGAAACCATTGGATTTTGGGCCGACCGTAGGTTTTTTTGGGCCGAAAGTGTCGTTTTTTGGGCCCAAGAGCAGTTTTTTGGGTTGGAACCTTTGGTTTTTGGGCCGAGCGTTGGTTTTTTTGGGCCGCGAGTGCCGGTTTTTGGGCCGGCCGGAGGTGAGTAGGGGCGGGGCGCGCCGCGGGTGCTTGTTTGTGTTGCCGCTGCTGTTGTGCCTGTTAACAAACTCTGCGTTTTGTGCTGCAGGTGTGAAAGGCAGCGAAACTTTCGCAACCCTCCGCTCTTGTTTGGGGTTAAAAAAAAAAAAAAAAAAAGGCAGAAAAGGGTGAAAAAGCAAAAAAAAAGTGCCAAAAACGGGCAAAAAAGGGCCCTCGACCCGCTCCCAAAAATGAAAAAAAAAAGGAAATATTGAGCAGAAGCCGCGGGAGCGAGGGGGGGAACGCGCCGCCGAGCGGTGGGGAGGGGGCAACGCTCCCTGGAAACCACTTTGGAGAAAGATTTTTTTTTTTTTTTTTTGTGGATTTTGCAAGAAAAAGGTGGAAAATTTGGGGCTCGGAAGTATTTTTTTATATTTTTTGGATTTTTCCCCCCGCTGCGGGGCCGGAGAGCGTCTGAGATGAAACGTCGCCGGCGGATGGAGACCCCCCCCCTTAAAAAAAAAAAGGAAAATAATAGAAATATTTAGAGGAAAAGGGGGCGGGAAGGAGGAAACTGCTCAAAACACTGGTTTTTGCCCCCAGACCCCCCCGTCTTTCGTAGGGCAGGGGCTAAAAAAAAACCTGATTATCTTCTAATTTATCTCCTCAGCGGTGGTGAGCGTGGTGGCTTCAATAAATTCGGTGGTAAGTCCCAAGAGTTCGGCATTTGAACCCAAAAAAAAAGCAGAAAAAGAACCAAAAGAAACCTTAAAAAGTGTCTTTTTAACCGCTTTTCTCCGCAACAGCCTGGGTGGACGAGCCCCCCCCCCCAAAAAAATAAAAAATAGAGGCGGCGCCGTCATCGGAGAGGAAATGAGGGGGGAGAAAAAAGAGGAGGAATCGGGAAAAAAGCGACAAAATGAGGCCGGAAAGGGGGAAAAACCGCGACTCTTGGCAGAACTGGTGGTTTTTAGTCGCAGAGAGGGGGTGAAAAATGGTGGTTTTTAAACACAAAAAGACAAAAAACAAGGTTGCATGTGGTTTCCAAAAGGTTTGGTGCAAAGTTTGGTTAAAAAAATAGTAAAACGCCCCCTGAAAATATACGAAAAAGCGGAATTTTGGGGCTTGTGTCGAGTGCCGGTGACCTGAGGTGGTTCAAAAAGTGACCAGAGGTGCGGAAAAAGCCGCTTTTTGCCCCGAACGGGGAGCGGCCGGAGGTGAGGAGGAGATTTTTCGGGAGGTCGCACGACCCGCAGGGTCCTCGCCCCGGCTCGGGGAGGGGGGGAAAGTCGCTGGTGGTGTTAAAAAAAGGGAAAAAAAAGGAGAAAAAAAAGGGAAAAAAAGGAAAAAAAAGAGGAAAAAAAGAAAAGAAAAAAGGAAAAAAGGAAATAAAACAGTGCATTTGGAGAGAAATGAGTTAAAACCCCCCCAAATTTTAAAAAAAAAGCCGCCCCAGCGCCGCGTTTTTGGGGTGGAAACCCCAGAATCGGCGAGTTCCGGGGCGGGCGGGCGGAGGGGGGGGGAAGGCGGGTTTGGTTTGGTTTTTGCCCCGAAATCGGGCAGGAAAAAGGCAAAAAAAAAAAGCGATTTTTGTCCCTTTGTGGGGGGCGGGGGGAGGCGGGGGGGGGGAGGGGGGAGGGCTGGGGGGTGCGTGCGCTAATTAACCTGCCCCCTAATTAACGCTGCTGCCTCTTCGTTTTTGCATGTGCCCCCCCCTCCTCCTCCCCCTCGAACCCGAAGGACCCCGGGACCAAGGGCCGCGGCACGACCCAGGTAACGAGGGGGCGTTAATTGGGGGGGGGGGGGATTAATTGAGGGGCAGGGGGGCTAATTGGGGGGTAGTGGGGGCTAATTAGGGGGTTTGGGGGTTAATTAGGTGGTAGTGGGGGGTAATGGGGGCTAATTAGGGGGGCACGGGGGTTAATTGGGGGGATAATGGGGGCAGGAGGGTTAATTGGGGGTAATGGGGGTTAATTAGGGGGTTTGGGGGTTAATTGAGGGGTAACAGGCGTTAATTGGGGGGTTTGGGGGTTAATTGGGGGGGTTAATTGAGGGATAACAGGCATTAATTGGGGTTTGGGGGTTAATTAGGGGGTAATGGGCGTTAATTAAGGGGTTTGGGGGTTAATCGAGGGGTAACAGGCATTAATTGGGGGGGTTTGGGGGTTAATTGGGGGGGTTGGGGGTTAATTGGGGGGCTTGGGGGGTAACAGGCATTAATTGGGGGGGGTTTGGGGGTTAATTGGGGAGTAATGGGGGTTAATTAATTAGGGGGGTTTGGGGGTTAATTAGGGGGTTTGGGGTTAATTGGGGGGGTTGGGGGTTAATTAGGGGGTAATGGGCGTTAATTAGGGGGTTTGGGCGTTAATTGAGGGGTAACGCATTAATTGGGGGGTTTGGGGGTTAATTGGGGGGTTTGGGGGTTAATTGGGGAGTAATGGGGGTTAATTAATTGGGGGGGTGGGGTTAATTAGGGGGTTTGGGCTTAATTGGGGGGAATGGGGATTAATTAGGGTGTTTGGGAGTTAATTAGGGGGCATGGGGGGCGGCAAAGGGCAGGACCTTAATTGGGGGGGGGGGCAAGGAGATTAATTGAGGGGATAATGAGTGTTAATTGCGGGGCTAACGAGGGACGGGGGCAAGAACGGGCTCGGTGGGGCAGAAGGTGCCCCTCAGGGTCTCGGGGAGGGGGTGACGAGGCCGTTAAGGGCCGGGACTTAGCGCCCCGCGCCGTCAGCGCGACCCCCCCCCAGCAGCCTCGTTAACGAGGCGCGCGGCTAACGACCCGCTGTCCCCCGGCAGGCGAGCAGGATAACTCGGACAACAACACGATCTTCGTGCAGGGGCTGGGCGAGAACGTCACCGTGGAGTCGGTGGCCGACTACTTCAAGCAGATCGGCATCATCAAGGTGGGGGGCGCCCCTCCCCGCGCCTCGTTGGCCCCTCATTAGCCCCTAATTAGTGCATTCTCACCACGTTTTACCCCCCCCCAGACCAACAAGAAGACGGGGCAGCCCATGATCAACCTCTACACGGACCGCGAGACCGGGAAGCTCAAGGGGGAGGCCACCGTCTCCTTCGACGACCCCCCCTCGGCCAAAGCCGCCATCGACTGGTTCGACGGTGAGCAAAGTCGATTAACGAGCCCGTCCCCCTCGTAATTAACGAGCGGCGGCGGGGGGGGCTGATGGGGCGCTGCTGCCTTTCGCAGGCAAGGAGTTCTCCGGCAACCCCATCAAGGTGTCCTTCGCCACCCGGCGCGCCGACTTCAACCGCGGCGGAGGCGGCGGACGGGGCGGACGCGGGCGGGGAGGTGAGGCGGCACCCCCGGAAAGGGCCCTTTTCCCCCAAAACCAGCATTTTCGCCCCAAAAAAGGGTATTTTCCCCCCGAAAACAGCCTCTTCTACCACAAAAACAGCTTTTCCCCCCCAAAAAGGGCCATTTTCCCCCCCGAAAACAGCCTCTTCCCCCCCAAAAAGGGCCTTTTTCCCCCCAAAACCAGCATTTTCACCCCAAAAAATGGCCTTTTCCCCCCAAAAAGGGTCTTTTCCCCCCAAAAAATGGTCTTTTCCCCCAAAAAAGGGTCTTTTCCCCCCAAAAAAAGGGCGTTTTCCCCCCCAAAAAAGGGCGTTTTCCCCCCAAAAAACAGCCTCTTCCCCCCAAAAAAACAGCCTCTTCCCCCCCAAAAAAGGGCCCTTTTCCCCCCAAACCCAACATTTTCATCCCAAAAAAGGGCCTTTTCCCCCCAAAACACAGCCTCTTCCCCCCCCAAAAAGGGCTATTTCCCCCCCCAAAAAGGGCCTTTTCCCCCCCAAAAAGGGCCTTTTCTCCCCTGAAAAGGGCCATTTCCCCCCCCCAAATGGCCTTTCCCCCCCCAAAACCAGCATTTTTCCCCAAAAAAGGGCCTTTTCCCCCCGTATACAGCCTTTCCCCCCCCAAAAAGGGCCTTTTCCCCAAAAAAAGGGCCTCTTCCCTCTATTTACCTCTTCCCCCCGATTCCCCCCCTTTCTCCACACTTTATTCCCCCCATTTACCCCATTTCCCCCTTTGTTCCCCCCATTTCCGCCATTTTTCCCCCATTTCCCATTTTTGCGTTTCCCCTTCCCCCCACTTCCCCCTTTATTCCCCACATTTCCCCTCCATTTCCCCCATTTTTTCCCCTTTATTCCCTCATTTTTCCCCCCATTTCACCCCGTTTCCCCCCTTTATTCCCCCCATTTCCGTTTTCCCCCTTTATTTCCCCCTTTATTTCCCCCCGTTTCCCCCTTTATTCCCCCCTTTTCCCCCTATTTCTTTTTCCCCTTATTTTCCCCATTTTTCCCCTTTATTCCCCCCATTTCCCCCCTTCATTCCCCCCGTTTTCCCCCAATTTCTTCCTTCCCCCCCACAATTTCCCCCATTTCCCCCCATTTCCCCCCTTTATTTCCCCTGTTTTCCCCCCGGCGCAGGCCCCATGGGGCGCGGCGGTTTCGGCGGCGGCGGCGCGGGCGGCGGCGGCCGCGGGGGCTTCCCCAGCGGGGGCGGGGGCCAGCAGCGCGCCGGCGACTGGAAGTGCCCCAACCCGTGAGTATCCCCCCCCCCCAGCCCCGGGGTGGGGACGTGGGGTGGGTGACGCTGCGGTGACGTCACTTCCCGCCCCCCGTCCCCGCGCAGCGCCTGCGAAAACATGAACTTCTCGTGGCGCAACGAGTGCAACCAGTGCAAGGCCCCCAAGCCCGAGGGGGGGGCCCGGCGGACCCCACATGGGCGGCGGCGGCGGCGGCAAGTACCCCGGCGGGGGCGGCGGCCGCGGCGGCAACCACATGGGTACGTATAGCGCCCGGCGGGGCGGGCGGGGACATCGAGGCGGGGGGGGACGTGCCGGCCTCGTGACGTCACCCTTTTCTCCCTGCAGGCGGCGGTGGAGGCGGCGGGTTCGGCGAGGAGCGTCGCGGCGGGCGCGGAGGGTTCGAGCGCGGCGGCGGCTACCGGGGCGGCCGGGGAGGAGACCGCGGCGGCTTCCGAGGGGGAAGGGGCGGAGACCGAGGAGGCTTCGGGCCGGGCAAGATGGACTCCAGGTAAGGGGGACGACGGGGGGGCACGCTCACGGGGCTGGAATCTGGAGGGGGGGGTGTCAGTAGGTTCCAGAGTTAACGGGTGTCGGTAGGTTCCAGAGTTAACGGGTGTCGGTAGGTCCCAGAGTTAACGGGTGTTGGTAGGTTCCAGAGTTAACGGGCGTCGGTAGGATCCAGAGTTAACGCTGGGCAGGGTACACAGCGAGGGTGGCTGTCAGTAGGTTCCAGAGTTAACAAGGGTGGGTGGAGCTGCCAGAGGCCCCGCCCCCCTCTGGGCTCGTTAACTCTGGGCCCTACTGATGGGAGCGGGAGAGGTCACAGCCACTAGGCGGAGCCAGTGCCACGTCCTTAGGGCCCAGAGTGAACGTGGCTGTGCTGTGCCTGGGGCGGGGTGTTACCCCTGGTCCCTACTGACATTGTTACCCCTGATCCCTACTGATGCCGTTAACCCTGGTCCCTGCTGACTGCAGCTGTTACCCCTGGTCCCTACTGACGCCGTTAACCCTGGTCCCTACTGACTGCGGCTGTTACCCCTGATCCCTACTGATGCCGTTAACCCTGGTCCCTGCTGACTGCAGCTGTTAACCCTGGTCCCTACTGACGCCGTTAACCCTGGTCCCTACTGACTGCAGCTGTTACCCCTGGCCCCTACTGACGCCGTTACCCCTGGCCCCTACTGACGGTGGCCGTTACCCCTGGTCCCTACTGATGCCGTTACCCCTGGTCCCTACTGACGGCAGCTGTTACCCCTGGTCCCTACTGATGGTGGCCGTTACCCCTGGTCCCTACTGACGTCTGTCTCTTCTCTCCGCAGGGGCGACCACCGGCAGGACCGCCGCGAGAGGCCCTACTGAACCCCCCCCCACGCCCCCTCCTCCTCGCGTCCTGTCCCCCCCCCAACGTTTTTTATTTGGTGCCCCCCAGCCCCCCGCGGCATCGCCGCGCTTTTAACCGCCCCCCTGACCCCCATTAAAGTCTCGAGGGACGACTCGGCCCAGCCTGGTCCTTGGCGGGGGGGGGGGGGGGGTGCCCCCTGCTCGCCCTCGTTAGGCTCCAGAGTGAACCCTCGTTAGGCTCCAGGGTGAACCCTCGTTAGGCTCCAGGGTGAACGCGCCGCTAATGAGGCGCTTCCGGCCGCCGCGGCTCGTTACCCGCTGAGGTGGCGCAGGGCGGGGCCGGCGCTTCCGCCGGGTGGCACTTATGGAGGGGGGGACCCTATAGGTGACGGGTTGAGCCTATAGGTGATAGGTGGGGCCTCCTGGAGGGCGGTGGGTGGGGGGGGATCTATAGGACCCCCGAGCTGGGGGTGTCTATAAGGACCTGAGGGGGCGTCTATAGGACCTGGGGGTGTCTGTAGGCGCTGGGATGGAATCTATAGGACCGGAGGAGGAAGCTGTAGGACCTATGCGTGTCTATAGGCATGAGGGGGGTGTCTGTAGGGCCTGGGGACATCTATAGGACCCTGGGGGGGTCTGTAGGACCCAGAGGGGCTCTATAGGACCGAGGAGGCGTCTGTAGGACTGAGTGTCTATAGGGTGTCTGTAGGTCCTGAGGAGGTGGCTATAGGTCCTCGTGGCAGTCTATAGGTCCTCAGCGAGAGTCCATAGGTCCTCAGTGAGAGTCTATAGGTCTTCAGGGGGGTCTGTAGGTTCTTGGAGGGGGGGTCTATAGGTACTCGGGGGGGCCTATAGGTACTTGGGGAGAGTTTATAGGTCTTGGGGGGCCCCTCTAGGTCCACGGGGGTGGCTATAGGACGTATGAGGTCTTTGGGGGGGTCTATAGGTCCTCGGGCGGGTCTGTAGGTCCTCGGGGGAGGGGTGTCTATAGGTCCTGAGGGGGTGCTATAGGGTGCGGGGGCGTCTCTAGGACCCAGACGGGCTCTTTAGGACCCGGGGGCTCCGCAGCGCCCCGGGGGGCGTGGCCGGCAGGTGCCGGGGGGCGTGGCCAGGTGTGCAGGGGGCGTGACCGAGCGTGCGAGGGGCGTGTCCAGGTGCCTGATTGGCGGGGCCAGGTGCCCGGGGGCGGGGCCAGGTGCCCGGGGGCGGGGCCAGGTGCCCGGGGGGCGTGTCCCGGTGCCGGTGCTGGTGTCGCGGGGCGGTGTCGTTGTCGCGTCGGGGCGCGATGGGGCGGCGGGAACCGGCAGCGGGACCCGGGCACGGGGACGCGGCCCGGGCGACAGCGGCCACCGGAGCGGCGGCGGCGGCGGTGGGGACGGGCCCCGGAGTGTCGCTGCTGTCGCCGCTGTCGCTGCTGTCGCTGCTGCTGCTGCTGCTGGGTGAGCGCGGGAACGGGCGGGGGGGACACGGGGAGCGGGGGGGGACAGCGAGGGGACATGAGGTGAGGGGACACAGGGCAGGGGCTAAGGGGGCACGGTGGGGACACCGAGGGGACAGAGGGAGAGGGTGGGGGGACACAGGGCAGGGGACACAGGGCAGGGGCTGAGGGGACACAGGAGGGGGGGACACACCGAGGGGACACGGGGCAGGGGGTGAGGGGATACGGGTGGGGGGGCTTGGGGGACACGGAAAGGGGGGGACAGGGAAGGGACACGGGGAAAGGGGGGAGTGGACAGAGGGATGGGGGAGAGGGGACACAGGAGGGGGACACACACACCGAGGGGACAGGGGGGAGGGAGTGAGGGGACACGAGGAGGGGCTGGGGGGACACGGTGAGGGGGGGACACACCGAGGGGACACGGGGCAGGGGGTGAGGGGACATGGAGGGGGGATGAGAGGACACGGAGGGGGGACATAGGGAAGGGGGAGAGGGGACATGGGGGACACACACCAAGGGGACACAGGGAAGGGGCTGAGGGGACACGGGGGGGGCTGGGGGGACACGTGGGGGGGGCGACACTGAGGGGACACAGGGCAGGAGGAGAGGGGACACGGGGGGGGCGTTTAGGGACTGTGAGGGGGGTCCTGGAGGGGGACTTGAGGGGACACGGGGGGTGGGAGGGGTCGGGAGGGGACACGGGGGGACACGGGGGGGGGGGTCTGAGGGGACACGGGGGGGTCCGGGGGGACCCGGCCCGGCCGGCGGTGACACGCCCGCAGGCTCCCGCGGGTGACATTCCTCGGGGCAGGTTTTTCCGGCTCCGCCGTCGCCGCCGGGAGGTGGGGGGGGTGGTGGCCCCGGATGTGCCCGGGTCCCCTCCCGGATGTCTGGGTGTCGCCAACCCCCAAGGGTGTCCCCAACCCCCCCAAGGGGTGTCCCCAAACCCTCAGGGATGCTCCAAATCCCCCCTCAGTGTCCCCAACCCCCCCCCCAGAGGTGTCCTGAAACCCCCAGGGGTGTCCCCAATGCTCCTCAGTGTCCCCAAACCCCCCCAGGGGTGTCCCCAAGCCCCTTCAGGGGTGTCCCCAATGCTCCTCAGTGTCCCCAAGCCCCTTCAGGGGTGTCCCCAAGCCCCTTCAGGGGTGTCCCCAATGCTCCTCAGTGTCCCCAAACCCCCAGAGGTGTCCCCAACCCCCCCCCCAGGGGTGTCCCCAAACCCTGCCAAGGATGTCCCCAAGCCCCCAGGGGCATCCCCCAATGATCCCAATGTCCTCAACGCCCCTGGAGTGTCCCCAAACCTCCCCTGCTGTCCCCAGCCCCCCTCAGGGGTGTCCCCAACCCCTCAGTGTGTGTGTGTGTGTGTGTCCCCTCCCTTCACTGTCACCTCCTCTGTCACAGGTCTCTGGGGGACGGGGGCAGCCGACGACTCAGGTGAGGGGGGTCCCCACGGGGTGGGGGGGGGGGTGTCCTGTGATTTGGGAGGGGGGTGTGGGGGGCGGGAGGAGGGTTGGGGGCTGGTCTGGGGGGGACGTGGGGGTTCCCAGAGGGTCCCTGACCCCCCGCCCCCCCCGGGTTTGTGTGTGTCCCCCCCCCCCCAGTGCCGTGCGGGACCCCCGTGCGCAGCCGCGTGGTCGGGGGCGCGGGGGCGCGGGCGGGCGAGTGGCCCTGGCAGGTCAGCGTCGCCTTCCGGGGGCGCCACGTCTGCGGGGGGTCCCTCGTCGCCCCCGCCTGGGTCCTCAGCGCCGCCCACTGCTTCCCGCCGTGAGTAAAATACCCCCCCCCCCCCGGGACCCCAAAACCACCCCGGGGACCCCAAAAACACCCCCGGGGACCCCAAAACCCCCCCTGGGGACCCCAAAACCACCCCGGGGACCCCAAAAACACCCCCGGGGACCCCAAAAACCCCCCTGGGGATCCCAAAAACACCCCTGGGACCACCAAAACCCCCTCAGGGACCTCAAAAACACCCCAGGGACCACCAAAACCACCCCTGGGACCACCAAAACCACCCCAGAGGACCCCAAAAACACCCCCGGGGACCCCGAAAACGCCCCTGGGGACCCCAAAAACACCCCTGGGACCACCAAAACCCCCCCCCGGGGACCCCAAAAATGCCTCCAGGGACCCCTAAAATGCCCCTGGGACCACCAACCCACCCCCAGGGACCCCAAAAACACCCCAGGGACCCCTAAAATGCCCCTGGGACCACCAAAACCCCCCCCTGGGGACCCCAAAAACGTCCCTGGGACCCCTAAAACAGCCCTGGGGACCCCAAAAACGCCCCTGGGACCCCCCAAAACACCCCTAGGACCTCCAAAAACAGCCCCCGGGACCCTAAAAACACCCCAGGGACCCCAAAAACACCCCTGAGACCCTTCCAAAATTACTCCGGAGACCCCCAAAACGTCCCTGCGACCCCTGAAATGCCCCCAGGACCCCCCCAAAACACCTCTGGGACCCTCAAAAACACCCCCGGGACCCCCCAAAACAGCCGTAGACACCCAAAACCTCCCCTAGACCCCCCAACCCCCCCCAAAAAAACTCCCGCCACCACCCCCAGACCCCCAAAACCCCCCTCCTAGACCCCCCAAACCCCTCCCCAGACCCCCAACCCCCCCCCCCCCCCAGCTCCTTTTGGGGTCCCCGATGTGTCGGGGGTGGGGTGGGAGGGGGGATCCCCCCACCTCCCAGTGCCTGAGCCCCTCCCCCCACAGGGAGAACCCCCTCTCCGAGTACCGGGTGATGCTGGGGGTCCTGCAGCTCCTGTCCCCCCCCCGCCGACGCCCAGGTGCGGCGGGTGGCCGAGGTGACGCGTCACCCCGCGTACCGCGACGACGGTGACGCCGAAGCCACCGATGTGGCCGGGGACCTGGCGCTGGCGCGGCTGGACCCCCCCCCCACCCCCACCCGCCTGGTGCGCCCCGTCTGCCTGCCCGGCCCCGGCCTGCGCTTCCCCCCCGGCACCAACTGCACCGTCACCGGCTGGGGGGACGTCCGCTCCGCCGGTCAGTGGCGCCGGGGACACCCGTGTCACCCGCGCTGGGGCGGGGACGTGGGGACACGCTGGTTGGGGGGGGGTGACACAGAGGGTGGGAAAAAACGCCTTGGAACCAGGGTTGGGGCCCTGGGGTCACTTGGGGACAGCTCGGGGACACTCATCACCATGTCTAGTGTCGCTGGGGTCACTCGTGCAGGTTGGGGACGCTCTTGGCACCAGGGTCGGGGTCACCTGGGGCGGTCAGGGACGCTCGTCCCGGGCTCGGGGGTCCCCGAGGCGGCTGAGGGGGGTGGGGGGTTTGGGGACAGGGGGTGACGCGCCGGTGTCCCCCCAGGGCCGCTGCCACCGCCGCAGACGCTGCAGGCGCTGGAGGTGCCGCTGCTGAGCCTGCGCCGCTGCCGCTGCCTCTACGCCCGCGCCAGTGGCACCTCGGGGACACCAGGGACCCCCGCGGGGGACACGCTCTGCGCCGGCTTCCCCCAGGGCCAGCGCGACGCCTGCCAGGTGGGTGACACCGCCGTGACCCCTCCTCTGTCCCTCTTTGTCCCCAACATCTCCCCCCCTCCCCCCCATCCCTCCTGCCCCTCCTTGTCCCCCCGCCTTGTCCCTCTTTGTCCTCTCCGTGTCCTTCTTCATCCTCCCCCATGTCCCCAGTGTCCCCCTTAACCTCCCTGTGTCCCCCTTGTCCCTCCTGCCACCCCTTGTCCCCTCCCTGTTCCTCCTCCCTGTCCCTCTCCATCCTCCTCTCTGTCCCCAACACCCCTTCTTTTCCCTCCCGGCCCCCCCCCTTGTCCCTCCCCCCCCCCCCCCCCCCCTTTGTCACCTCCCTGTCCCTCTTCCTCCCCCTCTCTGTCCTCAACGCCCCCCCTTGTCCCCTCCTTGTCCTTCTCCATCCTCCTCTCTGTCCCCAACTCCCCCCTTCTTGTCCCTCCTGCCCCACCCTTGTCCGTCCTGCCCCCCTTTGTCCCCTCCCTGTCCCTCTTCCTCCCCCTCTCTGTCCCCAACTCCCCCCTTCTTGTCCCTCCCAGCTCCCCCCCATCCCCTCCGTGTCCCCAGCGCCCCCCTGACCCATGTGTCCCCACCCTGTCCCCGCGCAGGGTGACTCCGGGGGTCCCCTGTCGTGCCGGGTGGGGGACACGTGGCTGCTGGCGGGGGTGGTGAGCTGGGGGGAGGCGTGTGGGCTGCCCGCCCGCCCGGGGGTCTACACCAGCGCCGCCGCCCACGCCCGCTGGATTGCCGCCACCGTCCCCGACGCCCCCCTGCGCCACCCGCCGCTGCCCCCCGCCCCCCCCGACGACGACGACGGACCCTGCGATGACGACGACGGCAGCGAGGACCCCCCGGGGTGGCACCGGCCGCTGACTCCCCCCCGACGCCCCCAACGCCACCGCCCCGGCCGCTCGCCCCGGCCTCCCCCTCCTCCTCCTCCTCCTCGTGGGGGTCATGCTGCGCTGAGACCCCCCCTCGACCTCCAAGGGACGCCGGCAGCACCCCGAAAGGACTCGAGGGACCCCGAGGTGGCACCCAGAAGAGACCACCCCCCCTCAAAAACAGCTGCTGGCACCCAGAAACAGCGCGTGGGACCCCCAAAAAAGGACTCGTGGACCCAAAAAAGGACTCGTGGACCCAAAAAAGGACTTGTGGGACCCAAAAAAAAGACTTGGACCCAAAGAAGGGCTCGTGGGACCCCAAAAAAGGGCTCGTGGGACCCCAAGAAGGACTCGTGGGACCCCAAGTTGTTGCCCAAGATTGGCAACAGCCCCCGAAAGGACTCGTGGGGACCCCCTCCAAGGTGGTTGCTGGCACCCGAAGCGGCTCGTGGGACCCCCAAGGTGGCTGACGTCACCCGAAGCGGCTCGTGGGAGCCCCCAAAGTGGCTGATGGCCCCCCCAGCAGTGTTCATAGCTCCCCCCGCCCCGCCGCTGCCGCGACCCTCGGGACCCCCCAATAAATCACGTGAGCACCCCTTTAAAGCATCTCCTTTATTGGGTGGGGGGGGTGGTAACGCGGGGGGCTGAGACCGGTCACAACTCGCCGCAGCGATGGCGCCGCTGTCACTTCTTGGCCACCTTGGCCTGTTTGTGCTTGGGGGGCGCCCAGCGCAGGCAGATGGAATCAACTGCGGGGGGAGAGGAGGGAGCTGTGGGTCTGCCCCACGTGTTGGGGGTCGCGCTCGTTAGCGCCGGGGCTGGGGGTGGGGGCTTAATTACCGGTGATGGGGGGTTTCTTGTACTGGGCGCTCTTGAGGTGCTCCTCCACCAGCTTGGGGGTGACGCAGATGACGTGTTGGCCCTTCCAGTACTTGACCATGTTGAGGGACTGGAGGGTGCTGATGATGTCGGTCTGCGTGATGCTGGTCATCTGGCTGGGGAGGGGGGGACGGTTACTGGGAGCACTGGGAGCGGTTACTGGTGGGTGGGGGGCGCTGGGAGGGAAGGAGGAGGCGCCCGGTGCTGTCACGCAGGACCTCCAGTAACAACCCCCCCCCCACCTCCACCCCAGAGCTGCTGCAGGGGTTGTAGTTGTCCTACTGGGATGCCACTGGCCTTACTGGGATGCCACTGGTCTTACTGGGAGGCCACTGGTCTTACTGGCAGGCTCCTGGTCTTACTGGGAGTCTCCTGGTGCCCTCCTGAGCGTCTTCACGGAGAGGTCGGCCCAGGGCATCCCTCCAGTGGCCTCCCACAACCCTGGTGGCCTTAGCAGGGATTGGTCTCACTGGGAGGTTTACTGGGACGCTCCTCACCTTACTGGGACGCTACTGGTGTTACTGGGAGGCTGCTGGTGCCCTCCCGAGCTTCTTGAGGAGGGGGGGAGGGCGACGCTGCCCCACGAGCAGCCGGGGAGCTCCAG
Source organism: Trogon surrucura (assembly GCA_020746105.1). Lineage (NCBI taxonomy): Eukaryota > Metazoa > Chordata > Aves > Trogoniformes > Trogonidae > Trogon > Trogon surrucura. Next base: position 16,971 of record CM036622.1, read on the forward strand.
CAGCCCCACAGGAGCCGACGGGGCGGGACGGGCCGACTAGCGGGGGCTTACTGGTGAGGACTGGGAGTTACTGGGAGTTACTGGGAGCGACTGGTGCCCACCTGAGGTCCTTGATGGAGAGGGTCCCGCGGAAGTCGCGCAGGATCTCCAGCAGGACCCAGGACCAGTAGCTGCGGTAGCTCAGCTTGCCCAGGTCCGACAGCGGCTTCTCGGGGGAGCCCACCGTACTCTCCAGCTTGGACAGCTCGTAGCCTGGGGGGGGGGCGCAGGGCTGAGGACCCCTCCCCCATTTTGGGGACCCCTCCCCGATTTGGGGAACCCCCCAGCCCACTTTTGAACCCTCCCCGTCCCGTTCTGGGGACCCCAAACGCCCTTCAAGGACGCCCCTCCTTCTGCTTTGAGGACCCCCATCTTGCTTTGAGGACCCCCCACCCCGCTTTGTGGACCACCACCCTGCTTTAGGGACCCCCACCCTGCTCTGGGGACCCCTTCCCCACTTCTGGGACCCCTCCCCAATTTGGGGACCCCCCCACCCCACTTTTGAACCCTCCCTGCCCCATTCTGGGGACCCCAAACCCACTTTGAGGACACCCCTCCCTCTGCTTTGAGGACCCCCATCTCGCTTTGAGGACCCTCACCCTGCTCTGAGGACCCCCACCCTGCTTTAGGGACCCCTCTCCAATATCGGGGACCCCCCCCTCATTTCGGGCCCCCCCCCGCCGCACTCACTGAAGGCGATGAGGAACTTGCCGTAGCCGCGGCGCTGGTAGGGCGGCAGCGTGAGGATGCAGGCAACGTTGTTGCCGTCGGGCGACTCCTTCTCCTGCCGGGTGACACGTTTCGGGGGGTGTGTGTGACGGCGTTTTGGGGTGTCACAGCGGGCGGGTGACACGCGTGTCCCCTCCCCGGGGTTACCTTGGAGAAGTAGCCGACGATGTGGGCGCCCTGCCGGTCCACCTCGGTGAGGAGGTAGAACACGAAGGGCTCCACGTCGAAGTAAAGGGTCTTGTGGTCCAGGAAGAGCTTGGCCAGCAGGCACAGGTTCTGGCAGTAGATCTGGGGGGACACCCGTGACGTCACGCGACGTCACGCGACGTCACACGGTGTCACGTCACCCCCCTCCCGGCGGGTACCTTGTGGTCTTTGCCGTCCACCTCGTACACGGAGATGTTGCTCTTGCGGTAAATCTCCCGCCCCGGCGGCTGCCGCCACTGGCACTGGCCCTGCGGGGGGAGGCGCGGGCGTTGTCACGCGTGTCACACGAGCGTCACGCATGTCAGGTGTGTCACACGCATGTCAGGTGTGTCACATACATGTCAGGCCCGTCACACGCATGCCAGTGCTCCGGCTCGGTTCCCGCAGGCAGCGCTCGGGCTCTGCGTGTCCCCATGTGCGTGTCACACGTCACACCAGCGTGTCACACGTGTCCCGGGCACATCACACGTGTGTCAGGTGTGTCACACGCATGTCAGGCACGTCACACACGTGTCAAGCCCGTCACATACATGTCAGGCCCGTCACACGCGTGCCAGCGCTCCAGCTCGGTTCCCGCAGGCAGCGCTGGGGCTCTGCGTGTCCCCATGTGCGTGTCACACGTCACACCAGCGTGTCACATGTGTCCCAGGCACGTGTCAGATGTGTCACGCCCATGTCAGGCACGTCACACACATATCAAGCACATCACATGCATGTCAAGCCCATCACACACGTGTGCCAGCGCTCCGGCTCGGTTCCCGCAGGCAGCGCTGGGGCTCTGTGTGTCCCCATGTGTGTGTCACACATCACACCAGCGTGTCACATGTGTCCCAGGCACATCATGCATGTATCAAGTGTGTCACACGCATGTCAGGCACGTCACACGCCTGTCAAGCCCGTCACATACATGTCAGGCCCGTCACACACGTGCCAGCGCTCCAGCTCGGTTCCCGTAGGCAGCGCTCGGGCTCTGCGTGTCCCCATGTGCGTGTCACACGTCACACCAGCGTGTCACATGTCCCAGGCACGTGTCAGATGTGTCACACGCATGTCAGGCATGCCACATGCGTGTCAAGCCCGTCACACACATGTCAGGCCCGTCACACGCGTGCCAGCGCTCCGGCTGGGTTCCCGCAGGCAGCGCTCGGGCTCTGCATGTCCCCCCACTCCCCCCCCGGCCCTCCCCGTCACCGCGTGTCCCCGCGTGTCCCCGCGCGTGTCCCCGGGGCCGCACCAGGTGCAGGCGGTAGGTGCGCTCGAACTTCATGTACTTGAGGCAGTACTCGCAGATCCAGAGCTTGGGCTGCTTCCCGTAGTCCTCGGGGAAGGGCGAGAAGTACCAGGCGTCGATCTCGAAGTGCCCGATGTGGATCTTGTCCACGTACTTCACCTTCGTGATCTGGCGGGGACGGGGGGGGGACACACATGGTGACGCTTGGGGACACCCCTCCGGAGCCGTGGGGAGCCCCCTCAGAGCCGTGGGGACCCTCCCTGGGTCCCTGGGACCCCCCAGAGCTTTGGGGAACCCCTCTGGATCCCTGGGACCCCCCCCCAGAGCCTTGGGGACCCTCCAGACCCCTGGGGACCCTCAGACCCTTGGGGACATGCCCTGGGTCCCCCTTCAGACCCCTGAGACCCCCCAGAGCCTTGGGGACCCCCTCCCTCCAGATCCTTAGGAAACCTCTCTGGATCCCTGGGACCCCCCCAGAGCCTTGGGGACCCCTCTCAGAGCCTTGGGGACCCCCCCCCAGAACCTTGGGGACCCTCCAGACCCCTGGGGACCCCTTGGGGACCTCCCCTGGGTCCCTGGGACTCCCCTGACCCTTTGGGATCCCCCCCCTCCAGGTTCCCCCCTCAGACCCTTGGGGACACCCCTGGGACCCCCCTCAGACCCCAGGTTCCCCCCCCAGACCCTTGGGGACACCCCCGGGTCCCCCCCCGGGGACTCACGGCCTCGTGCTCCTTCTCCAGCGCAGCCGTGGTGGGATCCATCTCGGCGTAGGTCTGCGCCGGGGGCTCCCAGTCACTCCCAGTGGCTCCCAGTGACCCCCCAGACCCTCCCAGAGACCCCCCAGTGCCCTTCCAGTCCCCCTTAGTTCCTCCTAGTCTCTCCCAGTGACTCCCCAGTCCCTCCCAGTAACCCCCCAGTCCCTCCCAGTGCCCCTCAGTGCCCTTCCAGTCCCTCCTAGTTCCTCCTAGTCTCTCCCAGTGCCCCCTCAGTCTCTCCCAGTCAGCCCCCATTCCCTCCCAGTGCCCCCCCCAGTAATACCCAGTGCCCCCCCAGTCCCTCCTAGTTCCTCCCAGTGCCCCCCAGTCCCTCCCAGTGTCCCCCCAGTGCCCTCCCAGTGACCCCTCCAGTCCCTCCTAGTTCCTCCCAGGGCCCCCCCAGTCCCTCTCAGTGCCTCCCCAGTCCCTCCCAGTGACCCCCCCCCAGTCCCACCCAGTCCCCCTTAGTCCCTCCCAGTGCCCTCCCAGTCCCTCCCAGTGGCCCCCCCAGTCCCTCCCAGTGGCCTCCAGTCCCACCCAGTGCCCCCCCCAGTGGTCCCTCCAGCCCCCCCTCAGTCCTTCCCAGTCCTTCCCAGTGCCTCCCAGTCCCTCCTAGTTCCTCCCGGTGCCCCCCAGTCCCTCCCAGTGCCCCCTCAGTCCCTCCCAGTGCCCCCCCAGTGCCCTTCCAATTCCTCCTAGTCCCCCTCAGTCCCTCCCAGTGTCCCCCAGTCCCTCCCAGTGACCCCCCAGTGGCCCCTCAGTCCCTCCCAGTGCCCCCCAGTCCCTTCCAGTGACCTTCTGGACGTGGTTGATCTCGTCGTGCTTGCGCTTCTGGTTGCGGGTGATCTTGCGCTCGGGCTGCTCGGGGGGCTCCCCCGGGAACCGCTCCGAGCTCTTCTGCGCCGCCTCCTTCAGCGTCTTGCTCAGCGCCAGCCGGTTCCGGTCCACCCACTCGTCCAGCCGACGGTTAACTGGGAGCACTGGGAGCTCGCACCGACCGACCGCCCCACCGCCCGCCCGCCGCTCCCAGCACCCCCAGTAGCTCCAGTCCCTCCCAGTAACCCCACTGCCTCCAGTACTCCCAGTGCCCCCAGTCCCTCCCAGCACCCTCAGCACCCCCAGTCCCTCCCAGTACCCCCAACACCACCAGTGGCTCCAGTGCTCCCAGCACCACCAGTACCACCAGTAACCCCAGTGGCTCCAGTGCTCCCAGAACCCCCAGTACCCCCAGCACCCCCAGTCCCTCCCAGTACCCCCAGCGCTCCCACTGCCCCCAGTCCCTCCCAGTACCCCCAGCACCCTCAGTACCCCCAGTCCCTCCCAGCGCCCCCAGTCCCCTCCAGTGCTCCCAGTCCCTCCCAGTACCCCCAGTGCTCAGCGTTCCCAGTCCCTCCCAGTGCCCCCAGTCCCCCCCAGCGCCCCCAGTCCCTCCCAGTACCCCCAGTGCTCAGCGTTCCCAGTCCCTCCCAGTCCCCCCCAGTCCCTCCCAGTCCCTCCAAGCGCCCCCAGTCCCTCCCAGTCCCCCCAGTACTCACAGCCCACGTAGTGCACGTAGAACTCCTCGCGCGCCTCCTGCTCGTTGAGGCGGGACTGGATCACCTCGGCCGAGTCTGCGCAAGACGGGACCGGCACCAGTTCAGCCCAGTTCGGCCCAGTGCCCGCCACCCGCCGGGACCAGTTCAGCCCAGTGCCCACCACCCGCTGGGACCAGTTTGGCCCAGTCCCGCCGGGGCAGGATGGGTACTGGGCCCAGGTCAGCCCAGTCCCAGGACCGGGACTGGTCCCAGTCCGCCCAGTGCCGGCCACACACTGGTCCTAGTGCCCCCCCTGCTCCCAGTCTGCCCAGTTCTGGTCACATACTGGTCCCAGTGCCCCTCCCCGCTCCCAGTCTGCCCAGTGCCGGTCACATACTAGTCCCAGTGCCCCCCTACACCCCTCCCAGTATCCCCCCCCTGCTCCCAGTCCACCCAGTGCTTGTCACATACTGGTTCCAGTGCCCCCCCCTACGCCTCTCCCAGTATCGCCAGTGCCCACCCTTGCTCCCAGTCTGCCCAGTGCCTGTCACACACTGGTCCCAGTGTCTCCCTACACCCCTCCCAGTACCCCCCAGTGCCCACCCTTGCTCCCAGTCTGCCCAGTGCCTGTCACATACTGGTCCCAGTGCCCCCCCCCGCTCCCAGTCTGCCCAGTGCCGGTCACACACTGGTCCCAGTGCCCCCCCCCCTGCTCCCAGTCCACCCAGTGCCTGTCACACCCCGGTCCCAGCGGCCCCCTCCCAGTCCGCCCAGTCCCTCACGCCAGCTGCCGTCCGCCCGCCGGCACAGGTAGGTCTCGCCGATCTCCACGGCCACCTCCGCCTCCCGCGGCGGGGCCGGGGCCGGGGCCGAGCCCGGGGCGCCCGGGGGGGCCCTTCCCGCCGCCGCCGCCGCCGCCGCCTCCTCGGGGCCGCCCCCCCCCCCCGGCCGCCGCCGCCGCCGCCTCCGGGCCCGCTCCGGGAGCCCCCCCCGGGCCGCCGCCGCCGCCGCCGCCGCCATGTCCGGCCGCCGAGGGAGTCGCGCCGGAAATGACGTCGGACGCGCCGCCACGGGCGCGCGTTGCCAGGAGACGGGGGGGGGCGGGAGCCCCGGTGGCCCCAGAGACCCCTCCCAGTCCCTCCCAGTGCCTCCCAGTGCCCCCCAGTGACCCTTCCCGGTGCCCCCCAGTGCCTCTCCGTGCCTGCCAGTGCCCCCCAGTGACCCCCAGTCCGTCCCAGTGCCCCCCAGTGGCCCCCAGTGCCTCCCAGTCACTCCCAGTCACTCCCGGTTCCCCCCAGTCCCTCCCAGTCCCTCCCAGTGCCCCCCAGTGCCCCTTCCCAGTGCCCCCCAGTCCCTCCCAGTCCCTCCCAGTCACTCCCGGTGCCCCCCAGTCACTCCCAGTCCCTCCCAGTGCCCCCAGTGCCCCTTCCCAGTACCCCCCAGTCCCTCCCAGTGCCTCCCAGTACCTCCCAGTGCCCTCAGTGACCCTTCCCAGTGACACCCAGTGCCCCCCAGTGACACCCCAGTCCCTCCCAGTGCCCCCAGAGACCCCTCCCAGTGCCCCCCAGTCCCTCCCAGTGTCCCTCAGTGACCCCTCCCAGTCCCTCCCAGTGCTCCCCAGTGCCCCCCAGTGACTCCAGTCCCTTCCAGAGCCCCCCCCAGTCTCTCCCAGTGTCCCCAAGTTCCCCCGCCTCAGTGCTTCCAGCGTCTCCCAGTCCCTTCCCAGTTTACACCCAGTGCCCTCCAGCGTCCCCCAGCAATCGCCCCCAGTGTACCCAGTGCCCCCCAGTCGCTCCCAGTCCTCCCCCTCCAAGGACACCCGACCCCGCGGTGACGCTTCAGAGCTTTTATTGCGCTGACGAGGGCACCCGGGAGGTGCCACCACCCCGCCCTGCCCCGGCAAGTCCCCAAAGGGTCCCCAGAGTGTCCCCAGAGTGTCCCCAAGGTGTCCCCAGTCCTTCTCTGGGAGGTACCGGGAGCCCCACGCCAGGTTCTACCGCGCCGTGACCTCCTGCCGCGCTCCGCAGTGAAGTCCTGCCGTAGAGGCCACGATGATGGACCATGGCGTGGAGATGCCACCAGCCCGTCCTGCTCCAGCGAGTCCCCCAAAGTGTCCCCAAAGTGTCCCCAAAGTGGTTCTGAGGAGCACCAGGAGCCCCACACGCCAGGCTCTGCCGCACCGCGCCGTCCCACCATGCTCCGCAGTGAAGTCCTACCACGGAGGCCATGATGATGGACCATGGCGGGGAGATGCCACCAGCCCGTCCTGCCCCAGCAAGTCCCCAAAGCATCCCCAAGATGTCCCCAAAGTGGTTCTGAGGAGCACCAGGAGCCACATGCCAGGTTCTGCCCCAACGTGGTGGACACTGCACTGTGCCACCGTGCTCCATAGTGAAGTCCTACCACGGAGACTACAACGATGGACCATGGTATGGAGATGCCACCAGCCCGTCCTGCCCCAGCAAGTCCCCCAAAGAGTCCCCAAAGTGTCCCCAAAGTGGTTCTGAGGGGCACTAGGAGCCCCACACGCCAGGCTCTGCCGCACCGCGCCGTCCCACCACACTCTGCAGTGAAGTCCTGCCATGGAGGCCATGATGATGAACCATGGCATGGAGGAGGCCGCCATGACGGCGCGGCCACCCCGGCGCGCCAGCCGCCCCCTAGGGCGCCGCCTCGCCGTCCCCGTCGGGGTGAGCCTTGAGGTGCCGGGTGAACTGGGGCTTGTAGCGGAAGCTCTGGCCGCAGCGGCGGCAGCCGTAGGGCTTCTCGCCGGTGTGGATGCGCCGGTGCTTGACGAGGTTGGAGCTGACGCAGAAGCTCTTGCCGCAGTGGGCGCAGCGGAAGGGGCGCTCGCCCGTGTGCGTGCGCTGGTGCTCGATGAGCGTGGAGCTCTGCCCGAAGCTCTTGCCGCACTCGCCGCAGCGGTAGGGCCGCTCGCCCGTGTGCGTGCGCTGGTGGGACGCCAGGTGGGTCTTCTTCTTGAAGCGCTTGCCGCAGAGCGCGCAGCCGAAGGGCTTCTCGCCCGTGTGCGTCCGCTCGTGCTTGACCAGGTTGGAGCTGAGGCTGAAGGTCTTGCCGCAGCGCCCGCAGCCGTACGGCTTCTCGCCGGTGTGCGTGCGCAGGTGCTTGGCCAGGTTGGAGGTGCGGCCGAAGGCTTTGCCGCACTCGGGGCAGGCGAAGGGCGTCTCGCCGGTGTGCGTGCGCCGGTGCTCGGCCAGCGTGGAGCTGCGCCCGAAGCTCTTGGGGCACTGCCCGCAGGCGAAGGGCTTCTCGCCCGTGTGCGTGCGCCGGTGCTCGGCCAGCGTGGAGCTGCGCCCGAAGCTCTTGTGGCACTGCCCGCAGGTGAAGGGGCGCTCGCCCGTGTGCGTGCGCTGGTGCTCGATCAGGTTGGAGCTCTGCCCGAAGCTCTTGCCGCACTCGGCGCAGCGGAAGGGCTTGGGCGGCCGCCCGGCGCCCTCCAGGAGGCCCAGCAGGTTGACGAAGCCGCGGGGGCCGGTGCGGGCCGGCGGCGCGGGACCTGGGGGAGGAAGCGCTGGTGGGACGTCGCGCGACCGCGGAGGGGTGTTCCCCGGAGGAGAACGTCCCCCGCGGGGGGGTTGTTCAGCCGCGGGGGGGATGTTCCTCGGAGGAGAACATCCGTTGGGTCAACGGGGAACACCCATTGGGTCAACAGGGAACATTCATTGGGTCATCGGGGAACATCCCTTGGGTCAACGGGGAACATTCGTTGGGTCAACGGGGAACATCCGTTGGGTCAACGGGGAACATTCATTGGGTCAACGGGGAACATTCGTTGGGTCATGGGGGAACATTCGTTGGGTCAACGGGGAACATTCATTGGGTCAATGGGGAACATCCGTTGGGTCAACGGGGAACATTCATGGCGTCAACGGGGAACATCCGTTGGGTCATCATGCAACCATGGGGGATGTTCTCCAGAGGAGACCTTGTCCCCGGGGTCATCGTGCGACCACAGGGGACGTTTTCTGCAGGAGAACATCTCCTGGAGGGTCCAGGCAACCACGCGGGGATGTTCCTCGGAGGATGCCACCTCCTGGAGGGTCTGTGGGACCCCGGGGGGGTTCCCTGGACGTCCCCGTCCCCACCACGCAGGACCCTTCCCAGCAGACCGGCTCCCGCCCCACATTTTCTCCGTTTTCGTGGCTTTTTCCCCCCAAAGACCATCTCTTCAGGCTTTGTGTCCCCCCCCACCATACCTGCTCGGGGCTCCGGGGGGACGTCCCCGTGTCCCTGCTCCTGGGGGCGCCGCGTCCCCTCCCCCGGCTCCATCGTGGCGGCGGCTGCAGGTGCAAAACGGGGGGAAAAAAGGCAAAAAAGGGGAAAAAAAACCAACGCCCGGACAACAAACCAGCAGCACCCCCCCCAGGGCTTTTCACCAAAATCGGGCAGTTTCCCCCCAAAACGTGTCCCCCCCCCCCGTAATTTGGGGACACCCCCCACCTGGGAGCCCGGTTTCCCCCTTTTTCACACCAAAATCCCCCCCTCACCCCGAGGCGGGGACGGCTCAGCCCCGTTTTCCCCCTTTTTCGCCCCGAAACGTCCTCCCCACAATGAGTTAATTTTGTGGCCCTGTTTTCCCCCTTTTTCGCCCCGAAACACGCCCCCCCCACACACCCCCGTGGCCCCATTTCCCCCGTTTTCCCCCCAAACGAGCCCCCCGCGAGGAGTTAAATCCCCCCCCCCCCAGCCCCCAACGCCTCCCCGGCCCCACGGACCCGTTTCCCCCCGGTTTCACCCCAAAACTCGGCGGGGGGGGGGGGCGGGGGATCCTCACCCCGGCCCCGCGGCAGCTTCGGGGCGGCCGAACCCGCCCGGTTTCACCCCAAAACGGGACCGTTTGGTGCCGGGCCCCGAAAATGGCGGGAGCCGAGCGATGGGCGCCACGGAGGATCCTGGGAACGCGCCGGGGACGCGTCAGGGCTCCCAGTAACACCCAGTGCCCTCCCAGTAACACCCAGTGCCCCTCCAGGAACAGGCAGTGCCCCCCCAGTCCCTCCCAGTGCCCCCCCTAGTCCATCCTAGTCCCTCCCACTCCCCTTTAGTCCTTCCCAGTCCCTCCCAGTGGCCCCCTAGTCCCTCCCAGTAACACCCAGTGCCCCCCCAGTAACAACCAGTGCCCCTCCAGTAACAACCAGTGCCCCCCCAGTAACAACCAGTGCCCCTCCAGTAACAACCAGTGCCCCCCCCAGTAACAAGCAGTGCCCCCTTAACCCTTCCCAGTAACTCCCAGTGCCCCCCAGGAACAAGCAGTGCCTCCCTAATCCTTCCCAGTAACACCCAGTGTCCCCCCAGTAACACCCAGTGCCCCCCTAGTCCCTCCCAGTGCCCCCCTAGTCCTTCCCAGTAACACCCAGTGCCCCCCCAGTCCCTTCCAGTAACACCCAGTGCCCTCCCACTAATTCCCGGTGCTTCCCCAGTAACAACCAGTGCCCCCCCCCCAGTCCCTCTCAGTGACCCCCAGTCCCTCCCAGTAACACCCAGTGCCCCCCCAGTCCCTCCCAGTGCCCCCTCAGTCCATCCCAGTCCTTCCCAGTCCCTCCCAGTCACGCAGCACAGCAGCAGCACTCACCACTCTTTATTGACGTTGGGTGGGGGGGACACAGAGGGTGACAGGGGGTGGGGGCAGGGGCTCGAGGTGGGGACGTGGCCCTGGGGCGGGGGCTGGGTCCTCCCGGACCTTGGGGGGCCCTCGTGGGGTTGGGGGAGGGGGGAGCCTGGGGGGGGGGGGTCCTGCGATGGGGACGGGGCGCCAGGAGGGACCCAGGGGGAGGGGAAGGACCCCGGGGTGGCCTCCAGGGGGAGTTGGGGACCTGGGGGCACCACGGGGGGCACCACGATCTCCTGACGGGTCTCCAGGACGAAGCCACGGCCGGCGGCACCGTGACGGAGGGACGTCAAGACGAGGGACCCCACGATGGCCCTGCAGGACAAACCCACGGCCGGGGGGCACGTGACGGACCCGGGTCACAACAAGGGACCCCGGAAGAGTACTCCAAGAGGAAGCCACAGTCCTGGGACACCACAAGGTCCCTAAGTCACTACGAGGGACCCCATGATGGTCCTCCAAGAGGAAGCCAGGGCCAGGGGGCACATGATGGACCTGGGTCATGACAAGGGACCCCAGAGGAGTCCTGCAAGAGGAAACCACGGCTTTGGGGCACCACAATGGCCCTGTGTCACGACGAGGGACCCCGTGACGGTCCCCCAAGAGGAAGCCACGGCCGGGGGGACCCCAGAAGAGATCTCCAAGAGAAAACCACGGCCTTGGGGCACCATGATGGAGGAACATCAAGAGGAGGGACCCCAGAAGAGACCTCCAAGAAGAAACCATGGCCTTGGGGCACCACAAGGTCCCTAAGTCAAGATGAGGGACCCTGTGACAGTCCTCCAAGACGAACCCACGGCCGGGGGGCACCGTCCCGGCCCCCGTTGCCGGGGCTCTCAGGCGAGGTGGGTGCGCTGGTGCTTGCTGAAGGCCGAGCTCCATCCGAAGGTCTTGCCGCACTGGGCACAGCGGTAGGGCCGCTCGCCCGTGTGGGTGTGCCGGTGCTCCAGCAGGTTGGCGCTCTGCCGGAAGCTCTTGCCGCAGTCGCCGCAGCGGTAGGGCCGCTCGCCCGTGTGCGTGCGCCGGTGCTTGGCCAGGTGGGAGTTCTGGCAGAAGCTCTTGCCGCAGAGCGCGCAGGTGAAGGGGCGCTCGCCCGTGTGGGTGCGCTGGTGCTGGATGAGGTTGGAGCTCTGCCGGAAGGCTTTGCCGCACTCGGTGCAGCGGAACGGCCGCTCGCCCGTGTGCGTGAGCCGGTGCTTGGCCAGGTAGGAGCCGAGCGCGAAGCCCTTGCCGCAGAGCGGGCAGAAGTGCCGCTGGCCCGGGCGGTGGGTGCGCCGGTGCTCGGCCAGGTTGGAGCTCTGGCTGAAGATCTTGCCGCACTCGGGGCACCGGTAGGGCTTCTCGCCGGTGTGCGTCACCTGGTGCCGCAGCAGCTTGGAGCTCTGCCCGAAGGCTTTGCCGCACTCGCCGCAGGTGTAGGGCTTGGGCGCCGGGCGGCAGGCGCGCAGGTGCCGCGCCAGGCGGCAGCTCCAGAGGAAGGTGGCCGGGCAGTGGGGACACCGCAGCGGCTGCTCGGGCTGGTGGTGCCGCAGCCCCGCGGGCTGGGCGTAGGCTTTGCCGCAGGCGTCGCAGCGGTACGGCTTGGCGGCGGCGGCGCCGTGGTGGTGGCGCCGCCGGTGCCGGCTGAGCTGCGAGCTGCCCTCGAAGCGCTCGGGGCAGAGCGGGCAGCAGAAGGCGCCGGCGTGGGTCTGGCGGTGGAGGAGCAGCGTGCCGCCGTGCCGGAAGGCGCGCCCGCACTCCTCGCACCGGTGGGGCCGCTCGGCGGCGGCGGCGTCGGGCTCGGCGTCGGCGTCGCCGTGCTGCTTGCGCCGGTGCACGGCCAGCGCGGCCGGGCGGGGGAAGCGCTGGCCGCAGTCCCGGCAGCGGTGGCCGCCGTGGGCGCCGCGCCGGTGCTTGGCCAGGTCGGAGCTGACGGCGAAGCGGCGGCCGCACTCGGGGCAGCCGTAGGGGCGCTCGCCCGTGTGGGTGCGGCGGTGGGTGGCCAGCGTGGACTTGCGGCCGAAGGCGCGGCCGCACTCGGGGCAGCCGTAGGGGCGCTCGCCGGTGTGCGTGCGGCGGTGGTGGACCAGGGTGGAGCTCTGGCTGAAGCGGGCGCCGCACTGGGCGCAGCCGAAGGGCTTCTCGCCCGTGTGGACGCGCTGGTGCTCCAGGAGGGTGGAGCCGCGGCTGAAGGTCTTGCCGCACTCGCCGCAGGCGTGGGGACGGGCGCCGGCGTGCGCCTTGCGGTGCTCCAGCAGCGAGGAGCTCCAGCCGAAGGTCTTGCCGCAGTCGCCGCAGCGGTACGGCCGCTCGCCCGTGTGGACGCGCCGGTGCTTCAGCAGGTTGGAGCTCTGGGCGAAGGCTTTGCCGCACTCGCCGCAGCGGAACGGCCGCGGGTCCTCCTCCTCCTCCTCCTCCTCCTCCTGCTCGTCCTCGTCCTCGCCCTCGCCTGCCAGGAAGGTGGGACAGCAGTTGGGGAGGGCGCGGTGTCACCCGGCGGCGTCACTGAACCCGCGAGGACTCACCTGGTGGCGGCGGCGGCTCCTCGGCAGCAGCCGGTCCCGAGGTCAGCGGCGGGGAGCTGCAGGGAGGGGACACGGGGTTGGGCGGTGGTGGCACCCCTGGGGACAGTGGCGTTTGGGGCGAGGGAACCCTGGGAGGTGGGACGTCGCCCTGGGGGCACCACTCTGGTCGTGGGGACGCTGGTCTGGGGGCAACGGGAACCCTGGGAGGGGGGACGTCCCCTTGGGTACACTATGCTGGGGACATTGGTCTGGGGGCAACAGGAACCCCGGGACGGGGGACGTCCCCTTGGGGACACTGTGCTGGGGACGCTGGTCTCGGGGATGTCAGTCTGGGGGCAACAGGAACCTCGGGAGGGGGGACGTCCCCTTGGGGACACAGTGGTGGGGACATCGGTCTCGGGGCGAGGGGAAGCCCGGGAGGGGGACGTCCCCTTGGGGACATGGCGCTGCTCTCAGGGACGTTGGCGTTGGGGTGAGGGCAACGCCGGGAGCGGGGACGTCCCCTTGGGGGTGGCCTCAGGGAGGTGTCGGTGACCGGGGTCACCCCGTGCGTGTCCCCCCCGTCCCTACCGGGCGGCCTCGGGGTCCTCCAGTGGGAAGGGGCCGTTGCTGTCACTGTCCTCCGCGATGACGTCACCGTCATCCTCAATGATGCCACCGGCCACCGCGACGATGTCACCGGCCACCGCGATGATGTCATCGGCCGCCGGCGCTGCCTCGGTCTGGGGGGGGGCAGGGGCAGGCACACACTGGGGGTCACGGTCCTGATGTGGGGCAGATCCACCCCCCCAGCCCCAGATCCACCCCCCAGACGCCCCCCAAGCCTCGATGCGTGGCAGATCCCCCCCCCTCAGCCCCAGATCCCTCACCCAGACCCCCCCCCCGAACCCCGATATGGGGCAGTTCCCCCCTCCCCGACCCCCCTCAGCCCCAGATCCCCCCTCCAGTATCGATGTGGGGCAGATGCCCCCCCTCAGCCCCAGATGCCCCTCCCCAGACCCCCCCCCGAACCCCGACGTGGGGCAGATCCACCTCCCCCAGCCCCAGATCCCCCCCCCCCCAGACCCCTCCCCAGCCTCGATGTGGGGCAGATCCCCCCCCAGCCCCCGATGCCCCTCCCCATCCCCCCCCCGAGCCCCGATGTGGGGCAGATCCCCCCCCACCCCCCCCCCACCCCACCTCCATTGGGGGCTGCCGGGAGGACGCTTCCCCGTGACGTCACGCGTGTCACCGCCTATGTCACACGGGGGAGGAGGGGCGGAGCTCAGAGACCGGACGCCGGGGTCTCGCCCCGCCCCCCACTTCCTCTTCCTTCCCCTCCCCCACCCCGCCCCACTTTCCCCTCCCCCACCCACCCCCCGCGCCCGGTGAGTCCCAAAATTGCCCCAAATCGCCCCAAACGCGGCGATTGGGGGGGAGGGGAGGGGAGGGGAGGGGGGAGGGGCGCGTCGCGGGACGTTAATTGGGACGGGGAGGGGCTCGCCGGTGGCGATCAGTCGCCACGATTGATGAATTAGTTGCAATTAGCGGCGTTAATCGCGATTCCCGGCACTAATTGCGCATCGGGAGCTCGTCGCGATAGTTGGGTTAATCGCGACCCGCGGAATTAATTTATTGCGACCCACGGGATTCATTAATTGCGACCCCAAGGGGTTAATTGCGACCCCAAGGGGTTAATTGCGACCCTCGGAATTAATTAATTGCAACCCACGGGATTCATTAATTGCGACCCAAGGGGTTAATTGCGACCCGCGGAATTAATTAATTGCGACCCACGGGATTCATTAGTTGCGACTCACCCGATCAATCGCGACCCGCCCAGGTAATCGTGTCTCGTCGCGTTGGTTCCAACCGGTCGCGATCCAATTAATCGTGACCCGTTAATTGCGACCCTCCCGGTTGATCGCCGCGTTAATCATCGCGGCGCCGGATCGATCCCAACCGGTTGCGTTGACGACGACCCGCCCGATTAATCGTGAATCCGTCGCGTTTAATTGCAGCTAGTTGATTAATTGCAATTAATGAATTGATCGAACGCGGGAGTCCTACGGGCGGCGTCGCCGCCGGCCGAGCCCACCGCCGTCGCGCCGGTTCAGTTGGCGTTTCGTGGGGGTCCGTCGGCGTTTCGCGGCAGTTAATTCCCGGGGATGGCGCCGGGGCGGCGCCCGCGCCCAGGGGAGCGTTACCGGCTGCGGTACAGCCGTCTGCGCCGCGCGGCGCGCGCCCTGGTCTTCGAGAACGGGGCACTGTGCGACGAGGTGGCGCGGCTGGAGGCCAAGTGCCTGCGGGCGCGGGACGAGCGACGCTTCCTCCTCACCCGCCTCCTCCGCCTGCGGGCGGCAGCCGCCGGCGCCGACGAGGTCGCCGGCGATGGCGGCGGCGGTGGCGGTGCTGGCCGCCGGGTTCGCCGCGGCGGTGGACGGGCCGCCGAGGGGGCAAGAGATGGCGGGAGGTTGAGCGGGGCGAGGGGCGTGAGGGCCGTTGGGTCAAGGGAGGGGTCAAAGGATGGGGTGTGGTCAACGGGGTCAAGAGATGGACCAAGGGATGGGGCGTGGTCAACGGGGTCAAGAGATGGACCAAGGGATGGGGCGTGGTCAGCGGCGCCGAGAGATGACCCAAGGGATGAGCCAAGGCCAATGGGGTCAAGAGACGAGCTGAGGCCGAGCGGGGCGAGGCCGGGGAGGCCGAGCGGGTCCCGCGAGGCTTCGGGGGACGGGACGAGGCTGAGGGATGCCACGAGGGACGATGCTCGAGACGACCTGAGGCCCAATGGGCCGAGAGGAGGTGCCAAGCCGGACGTGCCGCCAGCGGCCACCTTGCGACTGCCGGAGGACGCCGCCAACGCGGCTGGGCTGCCGGCGGCCATCTTGAGGCCGCCCCCGCGGCGCCGCGGCGGGGCGCCGTCGCTGCCCTTGTCGTTGGGGCCGCTGACGGTGCACAGCCTGGGCGCGGCGGGCGGGGCGGCCGCCTTGCCGACGGGCTTCCGCAGCACCCGCCTCTTCGCCAGCGCCCGCCGGCCATCGCGCCGCTGCCTCTACACCTGCCGGATCGCGGCCGGGCCGCGCTGCGAGATCGTGTCGGAGGAGGACCCCGGGAGGGTGCTGGCGGGCCCCACGCCCGACGCCTGTCATGGCCGCCTCCTCCAGGCCCTGGGCGAGGCCGGGGGGCGGCCGCGGACGATGGTGGCGGTGCCCGGCGCCGGCGACGACTTCTTCGGCCTCACCCACCCCGCCGTGCGCCGGCTGCTGCAGGGCGACGCCTTCCTCCACGCCGAGGAGGAGGACGAGGAGGAAGAGGAGGAGGAGGAAGAGGAGGACGACGACGACGAGGAGGACGACGACGACGATGACGAGGAGGACGACGACGATGAGGAAGAGGAGGAAGACGGGGCCGCCCCGGCCTTCGCCTACGCCGACGTCTTCCTTGGCAGCCCCGCCGGCTCCGAGGACTGACCCAAAATAAACGGCCCCGCCCTTTGCCACCGCCATGTTTGTGGGGACAGGTTTATTGTCACCACGGGGAGGGGGACAAGGCACGGGGGGGGGGAAGGAACGCGACCCCCAAATCGGCGGGGGCCCCGCCCTGCCCCCCCCATCCCCTATTGGAGGTTGTGGTAGAGGCGGACGACATCGGGGCAGTCGCCGAGGGCGCGGAGGAGACGCTCCGCCTGCTCCCGCGTCGCCTCCGGCAGCGCCACCCGGTCCCGCGGGAGGTACTCGATGGCGGCCGAGAGCGGGCGGAGCCCCGAGGCCTCCAGGCGCTCCCGCACCGTCCTCAGGGCCGAGGCCTCGCAGATGAACTGAGGAGAACGGCCAGTCATGGGCGGGGACAATCAAGGGATGGCCAAGGGTGGTTGGGGATGGCCAAGGAGTGGTTGGGGATGGCCAAGGGATGGCCAAGGGTGGTTGGGATGGCCAAGGGATGGCCAAGGGTGGTTGGGATGGCCAAGGGGTGGCCAAGGGTGGTTGGGGATGGCCAAGGAGTGGTTGGGGATGGCCAAGGGATGGCCAAGGGTGGTTGGGGATGTTCAAGGGATGGCCAAGGGTGGTTGGGGATGGCCAAGGGATGGCCAAGGGTGGTTGCGGATAGCCAAGGAGTGGCCAAGGGTGGTTGGGGATGGCCAAGGGGTGGCCAGGGGTGGTTGGAGATGGTCAAGGGTTGGCCAAGGGTGGTTGGGGATGGTCAAGGGATGGCCAAAGGTGGTTGGGGATGGCCAAGGGTGGTTGGGGATGGTCAAGGGTTGGCCAAGGGTGGTTTGGGATGGTCAAGGGATGGCCAAGGGTGGTTGGGAATAGAGAACCTTCAGCGCTGGCTCTTCCTCCTCCTCCTCCTCTTCCTCATCAGGGCCGACATCCTGGGCCCCGGCCTCCAGCGCCGCCTCCAGCGCCGCCTCCAGCGAGATGGGGCGGCCCCCCCAGGTCCCGCGGCCCCACCCGCACCACGCCCTTCTGCTCGAAGCTGTGGCGGGCCCCGTCTGCCATGGTCCCCCTGCAGCCGCCCGCAGCCCCATCAGCTCCCCCCAGATCCACCCCACGTCCTCCAGGTCCCCCTCAAGGTCCCCCCCAGATGCCCCAGCTCCCCCCCTGGATCCCTCCCAGGTCCCTCCAGGTCCCCTCCAATGTGCCCCCACATCCTCTCCAGGTTCTCCAGGTCCTTCAGGTCCTCGAGGTCCTTCCAGGTCCCTCCAGATCCCCTCCAATGTCCCCTCCACATCCTCCCCAGATCCCTCCAGGGCCCCTCCGATCCCCCCTGGTCCCCTCAGGTCCCCCCTGGTCCCTTCAGGTCCCCCCACCCCAGACCAACCCGTGGCGGGTCAGGATCAGCCGGACGTCGTGTTGGCTCCGCCGGGGGTTGTCGGTGAGGACCTCCAGGAGCAGAACCCAACCGCCGGGACCACGGGCTTCGTAGAGGAGCCGGGACGCCGCCACCAATTTCTCCTGGGGTGGGGTGGAGTGGGGGGGGCCCTCAGGGATCCCTGCGCCCCATCTTGGAGGGCTTGACCACCCCCCCAAGCCCCCCCAGGACCTACCGCGCCGTGGATGGCCGACTCGATGGAGGCCTTGGGCATGTTCTTCGCCCGACACTGCTCAACCACGTTGGCCAACTGGGGGTTGAGCGCCGGGTCCGGGCCCCCCCTCTGTGAGGAGGAGGGGTGTGGCTGGGAAGAACGTGTCCCCCCCCCAAATCCCAGCGGGTCTTGGGGGGGGTGTCTGTGGGGCTGGGAGGTCCTGGGGAGGGTCTGTGTTGAGACCACCCCCGCCCAGGGGCCCGGGTGAGACCTGTGAAGACCCACTGGGGTCCCACTGCCCTGGAAGACCCCATGGAGTCTCACCCGCCCCAGAAGACCTGGCAGGGTCCCACCAACCCCCAGACCCATGGGGGTCCCACCACCCCTGGATGTCCCTCTGGGGTCCCACCAGCCCTCAAAGACCTACAAGGATCCCATCACCCCTCAAAGACACATCCCCATGGGACCCCACCACACCTGGACATCCGGACGGGGTCCCACCCCCCTGGAGGTGCCCATGGGGTCCCACCACCCCGTGACCTCTCGACAGAGTCCCACCACCCCCGGAGGTCCCCAGACGGTCCCACCACCCCCATAAGTTCCAACAGGGCCCTACGACCCCTGGAGGTCCCCATGGGGTCCCACCACCCCGTGACCTCTTGACAGAGTCCCACCACCCCTGGAGGTGCCCATGGGGTCCCACCACCCCAGGACCTCCCGACGGAGTCCCACCACCCCTGGAGGTCCCCAGGGCCACCCCGCTGGCCGTACCGCGGGCGGCGACGCGCAGCATGGCGGCCAAGCGCTGGAAGAGGCGTGAGCGTTGGGTGTCGCGGGGGCCCTTGACGTTCCTCACCTTGGACCAGCGGTTGTGACCGGCCGGCGACGGCGGCCACAGCCGGAGGGGACGCGACGGGACCCCCCAACCCCCCCCGAGAGCGCCGCCCCCCCGCCAGGGCCAGCGCCCCCCCGAGGCCCCGCGCCCCGCACCCCAACATGGGGCAGCCAGCAGGGGGTGGGGGGTTGGGCTGGGGGACCCCGGGGACACCCCTCCCCCGCGCGTGACACCTTCCGACAGGCGCCCCGCCCCCCGCCGCGAGGGGTGATGGGAAAGGAAAAAAAAAAACCACCAAAAAAAAAAAAAGCCATCGGGGGAGGCGGGGGAGGGTGACGTCGGGGGGACATTTGCATAGGCACGCCCCTCCCCCGCTCGCGGGAGGGGCTTAGGGACACTATGGGGGAATGGGGGTCGCCACGGACCCTATAGGGTGTCCCTATGGACCCCAAGGGGGTGGGAGGGGCTCCATAGACCCTATAGAGTGTCCTTAGGGACCCCAAGGGGGCGGGGGGAGGGGCTCCATAGACCCTATAGGGTGTCCCTATGGACCCCAAGGGGGTGGGGGGGGCTCCACAGACCCTATAGAGTGTCCTTAGGGACCCCAAGGGGGCGGGGGGAGGGGCTCCATAGACCCTATAGGGTGTCCCTATGGACCCTATGGGGGCGGGGGGGGGGGCTCCACAGACCCTATAGGGTGTCCCTATGGACCCTATGGGGGTGGGAGGGGCTCCACAGACCCTATAGGGTGTCCCTATGGACCCCAAGGGGGAATAGGGGTCTCCACAGACCCTATAGGGTGTCCCTATGGACCTCAAGGGGGAATAGGGATCTCCACAGACCCTATAGGGTGTCCGTATGGACCCCAAGGGGGTGGGAGGGGCTCCACAGTCCCTATAGGGTGCCCCTATGGACCCTATGGGGGTGGGGGGGCTCCACAGTCCCTATAGGGTGCCCCTATGGACCCTATGGGGGTGGGGGGGGCTCCACAGTCCCTATAGGGTGCCCCTATGGACCCCATAAGGGTGTTGGCCAACAGAAATTGTTGTTGGCCAAGAGATGACGCCCCCCCCCAGAAGCGTCTTCTCCAGCCCACGGGTCCCCAGGGGTCAGCTGATGGTCCCTCACCCCTGCTGGGGCTTCAGCCGACGGGTGTGGGTCACGGGGGGGGTTGGGGGGTGACGGAGGGGGGTTGGGGGGTGACTCACCGGACGTGTGGTTCCTCCAACGCGGCGCCGGGTGATGGTGTGAACCACGTGAGCCCGTGGGGGGGGCCCGGGCGAGGCGGGGAAGAGAGGTCCTGGGGTGAGGGGGGAGATGGATGGAGATGTCTGGAGAGGGATGGAGGTGTTGGGAGATGGATGGGTGGGTGATGGAGATGGGTGAGCAGAAGGATGGACGGTGGGTGGGTGGAGGTGTTTGGAGGTGGACGGTGGGTGGAGATGGATGGAGCTGTTTGGGGTTGGATGGAGACTTCTGGAGCTGGATGGAGGTTTCTGGAGTTGGATGGAGATGGATGGAGATGTCTGGATGTGGACGATGGATGGATGGAGATGTCTGGAGATGTTCAGAGACTTTTGGAGTTGGATGAAGAGAAGGCTGGACGATGGGTGGATGGAGACGTTTGGAGCTGGATGATGGATGGAGACATTTGGAGTTGGGTGATGGATGGAGCCGTTTGGAGATGGGCAATGGATGGAGATGTTTGGAGATGGATGAACGGAAGGATGGACGATGGGTGGATGGAGACGTTTGGAGATGTTTGGAGATGGACGACGGATGGAGATGTTTGGAGTTGGACGGAGAGAAGGCTGGACGATGGGTGGAGATGTTTGGAGATGGACGACGGATGGAGACGTTTGGAGTTGGGTGAAGAGAAGGCTAGATGGGTGGACGGAGACATTTGGAGTTGGATGATGAAGCTGTTTGGAGTTGGGTGATGGATGGAGACGTTTGGAGATGGACAATGGATGGAGATGTTTGGAGATGGACGATGGATGGAGATGTTTGGAGATGTTTGGAGAGGGATGAACGGAAGGGTGGACGATGGGTGGATGGAGATGTTTGGAGTTGGGCAATGGATGGAGACGTCTGGAGTTGGATGAAGAGAAGCTGGACACCGGAGATGTTTGCAGAGGGGCGACGGGTGGATGCAGACGTGTGGGGCCGGCCGGCCGAGGGACAGGTGGACGCAGGGCGGCGTTCGCGAGGACAACCCCCGCAGGGGCGCGTGGCTTTGGGTCCCTCGCCCTGGTGACGTCGCGGGGGTGACCTGGCCGTGCTCCAGCCCATCCCCCTTCTCCTGCCCACCCACCACCACCACGACCTTGGTGGCACCTTCTCGGGCCCCTTTGCCAGGTCCTGCTCTGGGGGGGTGGGGGTGTCACCCACTGCGGCGGGGGGAGGGGACGCGCAGGATGTGGCCCTGTGGGCGCTGCTGCCGCGCGTCCGTCCGTCCGTCCGTCTCCCCATTCACCCCGTCCCCCCCGCCCTGTTTCACCCTCTCTCTCTCTCTCTTTCCCCCGTTTTTATCTTTTTCCCCCAAAATTCCTGTCCCCCCCCGCCTCATTCCCCTCCTCTCTCCTCCCTCCACCCACCTCCCCCCCCCCCCCCCGCCCCCCTTTTCCTTCCCCTCTCGCCCCAACTTCTCCTTCGGGCGGATCCGGCGCAGGACGATGGGGACCGGGGTTCTGCTGCTCGGCCTGGCTGCCGGTGGGTCAGGGACCACCCCCCCCCCGCGCCCCCCGGGACCCCCCCCGAGGACCATTTGGTGCCCCCCCTCGGGACCCCTCTGAAACCCCCTTTCCAGATCCCTTGGAACCTTCCCCAGGTCACCCCCCCCCGGGACACCCCTCCAGACCCCTGGGACCTCTCTGACCCCCAATCCACCCCCCCCCAGACCCCCAGAACTCCCCGCCAGGACCCCTCCGACCCCCCAATTAACATCACCTGGACCCCCCGCCCCCCCCCCCCCAGCACCCCTCAGATCTCTCCGACCCCCAATATGTGCCCCAGGAGCACCCCCAAGACCCCCGAAACCCACCCCCCAGGGCCCCTCTGACCCCCAACTAACCCCGCCGGGACCCCCAGGACCCCCCTGACCCCCCCCCCTCCCCCACTGCCACCCCCCCCCAGTGCTGACCTTGTGCCGCGGCGCCGGGCTGGACGTGGAGACGGTGACAGTGTTTCCAGGGGACGTCGGTGGCGCCTTCGGGCAGAGCGTGGCCCAGCTGGGGACCCCCGAGGGGGGCGGGTGAGATGGGGGGGGGTGGTGATGGTGAGGGGGGGGAGGACGGTGGGGTGGTGGTGGGGATGGTGATGGTGATGGTGGGGATGATGATGGTGGGGGGGGCTGGTGGTGGTGGTGATGATGGTGTTGATGATGGTGCTGATGATGACAGTGATAGTGCTGTGGGTGATGACGGTGGGGGTGACGGTGATGATGGTGGGGGGGAAGGGTGATGGTGGGGTCCCACCCACCCCTCCAAACCCTGGCAGGGTCCTGGTGGGAGCCCCGTTGCAACGCGGTGGCAAGATGGTGGGGACGGTCTACTACTGCCAGCAGCGACAGAAGACATGCCGGGAGGTCCCTGTCACCGGTGAGGTCCCCACCTCCTCTCCAGCCCCCCCTGAACCCGGGTCCCACCCACCCTGGGAGGAGGAGGAAGGTCTCACCCCGCCTCTCCCTAGGACCTCCGGGGGCCACCAACGCATCCCTGGGCTTAACGTTGGCTGTGAGGGACAACAGGGCCCTGGTGAGTACGTGGGGGTGGGTTGAACCCCAAGGTTGGTCTTTCTGGCGGTGACATCAAGGAGGTTGGACCCCAAGACTGGTCTTTCCGGAGCTCTGCTGATTTTGGGGTGCCTTCCCAAACCCCCCTCCCCCCTTGCCAAGGCCTGCGGCCCCACAGTGCCCCAGACCTGTGGGGAGAACATCCACCTCAACGGCTTCTGCGTCCTCCTCGACACCGACTTCCACCAGCTCCAGCTCATCCCACGCGCCCAACCAGGTATGGGTGGGTGCCACCTGGGGAGGGAGGTGTTGGGGACACCCCGTTGACCCCGGGGACACCTCTGTGCTGCCCCCTCCCACCCCAGAGTGCCCCAAGCGCGCTGCGGACGTGGTGTTCCTCATCGACGGCTCGGGCAGCATCAATCCAGGTGACTTCTCGACCATGAAGATGTTCATCGTGGAGGTCATGAAGCGCTTCCAGGGCAGCAACACCCAGGTAACCCCACCCCGCCCGCTGGTGACCACCAACCCATGGGTGATGTTGGCCCCACCGACGGGTCCCCACGTTGTTCCCCCGCTCTCCCAGTTCGCCCTCACCCAGTTCTCACACATCGTCGAGAACCACTTTGACTTCAACACCTTCCGGAGGTCCCGCGATCCCACCGCGCTGCTGAGACGCGTGCAGCAGCTCGGCAGCGTCACCCGCACGGCCACCGCCATCTTCAAAGTCCTGTGAGTCCCCACCCCTACCCGCCCCCCCAAACCCCTCTCACCACAGCTGGTGACCCCCATCCTCACCCCTTGGAGCAGGACCGAGATGTTCATCCCCAGCAAAGGGGCCCGAGAAGGTGCCACCAAGGTCCTGATTGTGGTGACGGACGGGGAGAAGTACGGCGACTCGAAGGAGTACTACGAGGTCATCCCCAAGGCGGAGGAGATGGGCGTCATCCGCTACGCCATCGGGGTGAGACCTGTGTGCCAAAAACCACCTGCTCATGCAGCTTGCTCTCCCAAACACCTTTGTTCGTCGATCCATCCATCCATCATCCAGCATCCATCCATCATCCATCCATCATCCATCCATCCATCATCCATCCATCATCCATCCATCATCCATCAATCCATCCAGCATCCATCCATCCATCCATCATCCATCATCCATTCATCATCCATCCCTCCACCCATTATTCATCCATTCGTCATCCATCCATCCATCCCTACCATCCATTCATCCATCCCCAAACATCTCCATCATCCCTCCATCCAACCACCCGTCTCCAACCCCAGGTGGGCAACGCCTTTGTGGACTACAAAGCCGAGAGGGAGCTCCACACCATCGCCTCCCAACCCACCGAGGACCACGTCTTCCGTGTGGACAACTTCAACGCCCTCCAGGGCATCCAGAAACAACTGGAGGACAAGATCTTCGCCATCGAAGGTACGCGTGGGGGTGGACCGTGGGGTGGCTGGTGGAGGGGGTGGCTGGTGACAGCCCTGCCCGCCCTTCTCCAGGCACCCAGGACACCACCAGCAGCTCCTTCCAGCTGGAAATGGCCCAGGAGGGCTTCAGCGCCCTCCTCTCCCCTGTGAGTGCCCCTCCCCCCACGCGCATGGGGTGTCCATGGGGCAGGACCGACCCCCTCCCCCCTCCACTGACCACCCCACCCCCCATCCGTGTCTCTACTGGTGCAGGAGGGGCCAATGTTGGGAGCTGTGGGGGCCTACGACTGGTCTGGGGGGGTCTTCGTCCACCACCAGAGCGGTGATGTCACCTTCATCAACGTGTCCCGCGCCAACGGGGACATGCGCTACGCCTACCTGGGTGAGGGGTCCTGGGGGTGGTGGTGTCCCCTGTGAGGGTCTGGGGATGGTGGTGTCACCCGTGAGGGTCCTGGTGTCCCCATGAGGTCATGGAGATCCTGGTGTTTCCATGAGGCCCTGGGGACGCTGGTGTCCCCACAAGGGTCCCCCGTTGAGCCCCACTGTCCCCAGGCTACGCTGCCGAGCTCCTGACCCTGAGGGGTCACCAGGCGCTGGCTCTGGGGGCCCCCCGGTACCTCCACGTCGGACGCCTCCTCCTCTTCTACCTCCCCCGTCCTGGGGCCTCCTGGGAGCTCCTGGCCGATGCCACCGGGCCCCAGGTAAGGACAGGGACATGGGGAGGGGTCATGGAGGGGTGTGGTGGACCCATGGGGGTGGTGAAGGACCCATGGATGTGGTGGTGGACCTGTGGAGGTGGCGGTGGACCCATGGGACTTTCTCCCCCTAGGTGGGCTCCTACTTCGGGGCATCCCTCTGCGCCGTGGACGCTGACGGGGACGGCTCAGCTGAGGTCCTGCTGGTGGGGGCCCCCATGTTCTACGGTGGGGGCAGCGGGGGACGTGTGGCCATCTGCACCCTCAGGCCCAGGGTAGGCGACCTCTGTCCCACCCCACCTTGTGGTGGATGCGGGGGGGGTGGTGGGAACACCCACCGCCTTGTCCCCTCCAAGGGTGGTCGGCTGGGGTGCCACCAGACACTGCAGGGACAACCTGGCCACCCCCTGGGTCGCTTCGGGGCCAGCCTGGCTCTGCTGGGGGACGTCGATGGGGACCGGTGGCCCGAAGTGGCTGTGGGGGCCCCTCTGGAGGATGAGGAGCTGGGGGCCGTCTACATCTTCGGGGGGACGCGGAGCGGAGTTGCCTCCCAGTACAAGCAGGTGAGGTCCCACCACCCTCCCCCTGGCCCTGGGGGGCGGGGGTGTCCCAGGTTGCGCGTGTCTGACGGTTGATGGGGAGGTCTTGGGTGATGGAGAAACCTTGGGTGGTGATGTCTTGGGTGGCGGAGTTGCCCTGGGTGACGGAAGATACTTGGGGTGGTGGAGATGCCTCAGGTGGTGAAGGTGCCGGGGGTGGTGGAGATGCGGATGCGCTGGGTGATCAAGGTTCCTCGGTTGCTGAAGACACCTTGGGTGCTGGAGGCATCTTGGCTGGTGGAAGCATCTTGCTGCTGGAGGTGGTCCGGGTGCCCAGGAGGTCCTGGAAGCTTGAGGCGCGCCAGCTCCTGGTGCCGTCCTGGGTGCCGGGAATGCCTCAGGCTCCGGAGAGGTCTCACCTCCTCTGTCTCCTTCAGCGCATCTCTGGTGGCCGCTTCTCCAGCCAACCACGCTACTTCGGCCAGGCCGTCAGCGGGGGCCAGGACCTGACGGGGGACAGGCTGCCGGACGTGGCCGTGGGCGCTCGGGGGCAGGTCCTGCTGCTCAGGTGGGCCCTGGAGACCCACCAGGGACCTTCCAGGACCAGAAGGACACAGTGGCCACCACCAACCCCCAACCCGATGTCACCGCCAGGTCCCAGCCGCTGCTGAAGGTCCGTGTGAAGGTGACGTTCCAGCCCCAGGAGATCCCCACGCGGGCCTTTGACTGTCAGGAGGAGGAAGAGCTCAAGGGGGAGGTGGCCAAGGCCAGTATCTGCTTCTCCAGCATCAAGAAAACCCCGGACAACTTCGGTGAGACCTCCCAGGTGTTCCCAAGATGCTCCTAGAAGTGCACGTGGACCCCCCCCAAACCCCCTGCCCTCAAGTTCTCAAGACACCCAGAGGTCCATGTATCCTTCAAAGCTCCTCCAGATATCCTTAAGACCCCCAGAAGTACCTGTGGCCTCCCAAAGCTCCTGCAGATGTCCTCAAGATCCCCAATCCCTCTCCAGATGTCCCTCAAATCCCCCCAGAAGTCCATGTGGCCTTCTAAACCACCTCCAGATCTCCTCAAGACCCCCCCAAAACCCATCTGGCTCTAACCCATCTCTCTCTTCCCCACCATCCTGGGGCGAAGGAAGCGGATGGAGACCCCACCCACTCACCTTCTCCTCCCCCTCCCCACAGGAAACCATCTTTCCACCACCCTGAGGTACCAGGGAGTCTTGGATCCCGGTCGAGCCACGGTCCGGGCTGTCTTCGCCACCGGCGCCGCCGTCCTCAACAGGACTCTCCAACTGGGCATTGGCGAGAAGTGTGAGACCTTCTCCATCGCCTTCACGGTGCGTGTGGCAAAAGCCACCATCGGGGCTGTCTGGGGGTGGCCCGACGTCACAGGCCTGTCCTGGAGGACCTGGTGGTGGTCTTTGTGCTGGGCAGGAGTGTCCGCGGGACACGTTGACCCCCCTGATGCTGCGTCTGACCTACGAAGCCACGGGAGATCCCATCGAGGTGGCCGAGGGGCTGCGGCCGGCCCTCAGCGAGGACTCGGACTTGGTGGCCGTGGGCACGGTAGGGGCTGGGAGGGCACCCCACGGCGTGGTGGGTGGGGGACGGATGGGTGGATGGATGATGGATGGATGGACAGATGGATGGATGGACGGAAAAATGGACGGATGGAAAAGACCAGGACAGGGGTTGGGGGGTGAAGGAGAGGGTGGACAAACGAGATGTCCCCTCAGCTGCCCTTCGAGAAGAACTGTGGCACTGACAACGTCTGCGTGGACGACCTCCAGGTCTCCTTCAACTTCTCGGGGTAGGTGCCTCCATTCCCCTTGCTGGGGGCACATTGGGGTCCGTCCTTGCCTGGCCCCACCCCCCTTTTTGTCCCTCCCAGGCTGGACACCGTCGTGGTGGGGGTGACCGACGTGGTGGACATCACCGTCACCCTCCGCAACCATGGGGAGGACTCGTACAGGGCCACCATCCAGCTGGAGCACGCCCAGGACCTCTCCTACCGCAAGGCTGTGGTCCTCCAGGTAGCGCCATCGATCCCCTCCAGATCCTTCAGAGCCTCTGAGACCCCCCCCAGAAGTCTCCAAGACCCCCCAGACCCTCCCGAAGTCCCCTCAGAAGTGCATTTGGCCTCCTAAAGCCCTTCTAGCTGCCCTCAAGGCCATCTGCAAGTTCACGGAGATGCCTGACTTACCTCTAGGTGTCGTGAAGGA
This sequence comes from Trogon surrucura, assembly GCA_020746105.1. Taxonomy (NCBI): domain Eukaryota; kingdom Metazoa; phylum Chordata; class Aves; order Trogoniformes; family Trogonidae; genus Trogon; species Trogon surrucura. The sequence goes on from CM036622.1 coordinate 44,053, forward strand.
CCCACATAAGTCCATGTGTCCTCCTGAACCCTCCCCAGATGTCCTCTAGACCCTCTACAAACCCATGCAGCCTCCTGAACCTTCTCCAGATACCCACTCCCCATCCCTGCTATCCTCCGCACCTCCCGGATGTCCATTTGTCCACCCACAAGCCCTCTAGAACTCTGTGTGGCCTCCTGAACCCATTCCAGATGTCCACAGGACCCCCCCTGCAGAAGCCTTTCTGGCCTCCAGCCCTCCCCCGACCGCCCCCGGTTGCCTTGTCCACCCTGACACCCCTCCCCACACTGGGACATTCTCAGTCCTCCAGGAAATTCGTGTCCCTGCACTGCAACTCAGAGCCTCCGGTGGGACCGAGGCGCAGGACCCTCTGCCTTGTCAGCCACCCCATCTTTCGCCCCGGCGCTGAGGTGGGGGGGGCTGTCCCCATTGACTCTGTCCTCTCCCTGCCCCCAGCCTGCTTGGGCGTGCGGGAACATCAGTTTGGGTTGAGTTGGGAGGGATTGGGAGGAGTTGGGTTGGATTGGGCAAGGTTGGGCTGGGTGGGGTTGGGTTGGATTGGATGGGGTTGGGTTGGATCGAGAGCGGTTGGGTTGGGAGGGGTTGGGTTGGATCGAGAGGGGTTGGGTTGAATTGGGTTGTATCGAGAGGGGTTGAGTTGGGTTGGATTGGGTGGAGTTGGGTTGGATCGAGAGGGGTTGGGCGGAGTTGGGTTGGGTTGGGTGGGGTTGGATTGGGCGGGGTTGGGTTGGGTGGGGTTGGGTTGGATTGAGTTGGATCAAGAGGGATTGGGTGGGGTTGGGAGGAGTTGGGTTGGGTTGAATCGAGAGGGGTTGAGTTGAGTTGGGTTGGGTGGGGTTGGGTTGGGTTGGATCGAGAGGGGTTGGGTTGGATTGAGTTGGGTGGGGTTGTGTTGGGGGGTGACAGCCGGGCGTCCCATCCCGCAGGTGGTCTTCACCGTCACCCTGGACGTGCCCCACGGCGCGGAGCTGGGGGCTGCGTTGGAGGTGGTGGCCAAGACCAGTAGGTGAGGGATCCAGGGGGGCCGCTGGGGCGGGGGGGTGGGGGAACCCCCCGGTGACCCCCCCCTCTGCCGCAGTGACAACAAGACGCCTGGTCACCAGCCCCAGCGCGCCGAGATCCCGGTGAGGTACAGCGTCCTCCTCCTCCTCACCAGGTAGGGCGTGTCACCTCCCCTGGGCCACCGACCACCCCAGCCCTCTCCTTGCGTCCCCGACGGGCCACAGCTCCATATCTGTTGTCCCCAACGTGCCACCACCGCGTGGCCCTCATCCTCAAAGTACCACCAGCCTCAAGTCACTTGTCCCCAGCGTGTTGTCCTCATGTCCATGGCCCTGATGTGCCACCACCCCCGTGTCCTTCACCCACCGTGTACCACCAGCCCTATGGACATGGTCCCCACACAGTCCCCAACTTGTCACCGGCCACACGTCCTCATCCCTGAGGTGCCACCAGCCCCATCCCTCATCCCCAACCCCCCAGCCCCATGCCCGTGTCCCCATCACCGTGTCTGTGGTCCCCAATGTGCCACCATCCCCATGTCCCCGGTCCCCAATGACTCCCCCATGTCACCTCTCGCCTCCCCCCCCCAGTGCCTCGGACTCCACCAAGTACGTCAACGTCTCGACACAGGGGGAGCCCCCCCTCAACGCCACCGTCACCCACCACTACGAGGTGAGGGGGGGCTTTGGGGGGTGAGAGGGGTCCCCCCCGTCCTGCCTGGGGGTCCCGTCCCCATCGACGTCTGTCCGTGTCCCCCCCACCAGGTGAAGATTCTGGGACAGCGGGGTCCCCCGCTCAACGTCACCTTCCTGGTCCCCACCGCCCTGGGGGGGACCCCGCTGTGGAGCGAGGTGGGGGTCACCCCCGACCAGGTAATGTAACCCCCCCAATCATCTGCCCCCCAAAATGGGGGTCACCCCTGTCACCCACCCCCCAAAGAGGGAATGACCCCACAGCGGGGCCAGCCCAGAGAGGTGGGGGGGGGTCCCCACCACTGGGGTACCCCCCCCGATGTGTGTGTGTCCCCCAGGATGTGGGGCAGTGCTGGCTGGTGGCCGAGCACCCGGGGGTCCCCGACGTGTCCCCCCGCCAGCTGCGGGATCACCCCGTGCTGGTGAGTGTGTGTGTGGGGGGGATGTGTGGGGCAGGGGGGGGATGTGTGGGGCAGGGGGGATGTGTGGGGCAGGGGAGGGATGTGTGGGGCGGGGGGGGGATGTGTAGGGCGGGGGGGGGGATGTGTGGGGCAGGGGATGCCTCCAGCCCCCCTCTCACCCCCCTCGCCCCCCCCAGGATTGCCCCACAGCCACGTGCCAGGAGCTGCGCTGCGGGGTCCCGGCGCTGGACCCCCCCCAAACTCTGGGCTTCAACTTGGGGGGCAGCCTGGCCCTGAGCTGGCTGGTAAGGGGGCAGCTATGGGGCAGAACCCCCCCCACCCCCTCAAACACCGCCCCACATCTCCCCCAGACCCACAGCCGCTGGGTGCGGGTGATGAGAAGGGGGGGGGGTGAGCTTGTGGGGGGCGTGCCCCACGGCTGCCCCACATCTTCCCCGCCCCCCCCAGACCGGCGCCCCCCAGCCCCGCGTGCTGCTGCAGAGCTCGGCCCGTCTCACCTTCGACGTGGGGCGCTACCGGAACGCTGCGGGCGGGGGGGAGCTCCAGGTGACCTCTGGGGGGGGGGCTGCAGGGGTGCGAGTGGGGGGGGTCTCACCCCGAGGTCTGTGGGGGGCGGTGGGAAGGGTTTGGGGGTCTGGGGGGGGGTCTGGGGGGCTTATGGGGTGGGGGGGCTCTCACCTCGAGGTCTGTGGGGGGCGGTGGGGAGGGTTTGGGGGTCTGGGGGGGATCGGGGGGGCTTATGGGGTGGAGGGGTCTCACCTCGAAGTCTATGAGGGGTGGGGGGGAGGGTTTGGGGGTCTGGGGGGCTTATGGGGTGGGGGTTCTCGCCTCGAGGTCTGTGGGGGGCGGTGGGGAGGATTTGGGGGTCTGGGGGAGGGGGCTTCCACCTGTAGGTGCATGGGGGGGGGGGTCTCAGGGGGAGCCCATGGGGAGGGGTCTCCGCATCAGCCCCCCCATCCCTCCCCCCCCGCAGCTGCAGACGGAGCTGGAGCGCCTGGAGCCCCCCGACCCGCTGCCCCTCGTCCTGGGGGGGGTCTGTGGGGGGTCTGCTGCTGCTGGCACTGGCGGCGCTGGCGCTTTACAAGGTGAGGGGCGGGGCCTGACAGAGCCACGCCCACCGGGGGGAGGGGCTTCAGCACCCTCCCCCCCCCCAACATCCCTCCCCCCCCTCACAACATACCCTCCCCCAGGTTGGTTTCTTCAAGCGCCCCTACAAGGAGATGATGGAGGAGGGGGAGGGGGAGAGCCCCCCCGCGGCGCCCCCCAGCGCCCCCCCCGAGCTGAGGGATCCCCCCACCTTGGGGGTGTCTCTCTCCCCCCCCCCTCCCCATTTCTGTGGTTGGGAGGGGGTCACCCCCTTCTTGCACCCAATAAAACCACTCAAACGCTGCCCCCCCCAAGCCTAAATTTAGGGGGACACACACATGCCTGCCCCCCCCCCCCGAGTCATGTGACCCCCTAAATCGGGGTGGGGCGTCACCCCCAAACTCCTGGAACCCCACCCTGAGCCATGTGACACCCCTTCCTCCCCAGGGACCAAGGTGCCCCCTCGCCGCGGGGTCTATATTTAACCTTGGCATCAACACGTGTGACGAGTTGGGGCTGGGTCTCAGCCCATTGGCTGCAGCTGGAGGGGGAAGGGGGGGCCGGGGGGGGCCCCAGGGGGGCGCGAGGTGACCGCGGGACCTCACTCGCCCTTCGCCAAGGCCGCTGCTGCCATGTCGTCTTGGGGGGCTGCCCCACGGCGGGCTCTGGCCTCCGCCGCCGCCGCCCATGCTGGGGCCGCCGGAGGTCAGGGACCGGGGGGAATGGTTTGGGGGGGGCACAGGAGGGGAGGTTGGGCCAGTACTGGGGGGTGTTGGGCAGGGTTGGGGGGCTTCAGGGTGAGCTTGGGGCTGTATCGGGTGTTACTGGGTGGTTTTTGGGGGTGATACCGGGTGGTTTTGGGGAGTTATGGGGCGGTATCGGGTGTGTTTGGGGTGATATCAGGTGATTTTTGGGGTGTTTTGGGGCAATACCAGGGGGGCTTGGGGCGTTATCAGGTGTGTTGGGGGTGATACTGGGAGGTTTTGGGGGATTTGGGGGGCATTATTGGGTGTGTTTGGGGTGATACCCGGTGGTTTTGGGGTGTTTTGGGGCAATACCAAGTGGTTTTGGGGCATTTGGGGGCATTTTCTGTTGTATCTGGGGCAACACCAGGTGGTTTTGGGGCATTTTCCATTGTATTTGGGGCGATACCGGGCGGTTTTGGGGTGTTTTGGGGCAATACCAAGAGGTTTTGGGGCACTTTCCGTTGTATTTGGGCCAACACCGGGCAGTTTTGGAGCGTTTTTGGGTGTGTTTGGGGCGATACCACGTGGTTTTGGGGTGTTTTGGGGCAATACCAGGTGGTTTTGGGGCATTTTCCGTTGTATTTGGGGCGATACCGGGCGGTTTTTGGGCGTTTTTGGGTGTATTTGGGGTGATACCGGGCAGCTTTGGGGTGTATTTGGGGCAATACCAGGTGGTTTTGGGGCAGTTTTGGGTGTATTTGGGGCAATACCAGGTGGTTTTGGGGCATTTGGGGGCATTTTCCAGTGTATTTGGGGCAACACCAGGCGGTTTTGGGGCATTTTCCGTTGTATTTGGAGTGATACCGGGTGGTTTTGGGTGTATTTGGGGTGATACTGGGCGGTTTTGGGGCATTTTTGGGTGTATTTGGGGTGATACTGGGCGGTTTTGGGGCGTTTTTGGGTGTATTTGGGACAACACCAGGCGGTTTTGGGTGTATTTGGGGTGATATGGGGCGGTTTTGGGGTGTTTTGGGGCAATACCAAGTGGTTTGGGGGCATTTTCCGTTGTATTTGGGGCGATACCGGGTGGTTTGGGGGCGTCTTTGGGTGTGTTTGGGGGTGTTCCGGGCGTTTCTGGGCGACGCCGTGGAGGATGACGCCGCTGTCCCACCGCGGCGCCGCGGGCCAGGCCGCACGTGGCGGACGCTCTCGTTCGTGGTGGCGCTGCCGGCCGTGGGCGTGTGCATGGCCAACGTGTGGCTGGAGCAGCGCCGCGGCCACCGCCAGCCGCCCCCCTTCCGCCCCTACCACCACCTCCGCATCCGCACCAAGGTGGGCGCCGCCGGCGGGCGCGCGGGGTGGGGGACGCGCCGTGGGGGGGGCGGCCACCGCTGACCCCTGTCTCTCTGTGTCCCCCCTGCGCAGCCCTTCCCGTGGGGCGACGGGAACCACACGTTCTTCCACAACCCCCGCGTCAACCCCCTGCCCACGGGCTACGAGAAATAAGGGCGGGGGGCGCCCCCCGGCACCCCCTCTTCGGCAATAAACATCCGGAACCTCAACCTCCTCCGGCCACGACGCGGGGAGCAGCGCCCCGAATTTGGGGGGGGAGAATGGGCCCCGGATTTGGGGGGAAATGGGCCCCGAAGTGACCCCGGATTTGGGAGAGAATTGACTCTGAATTTGGGGGGAATGGGCCCTGAATTTGGGGGGAATGGGCCCCAAATTGACCCCGGATTTGGGGGAGAATGGGCCCCGGATTTGGGGGGAATGGGCCCCAAATCGACCCTGGATTTGGGGGAGAATTGACCCTGAATTTGGGGGGAAATGGGCCCCAAATTGACCCCGGATTTGGGGGAGAATTGACTCTGAATTTGGGGGGAATGGGCCCCGAATTGACCCCAGATTTGGGGGAGAATTGACCCCGAATTTGGGGGGAATGGGCCCTGAAATGACCCTGGGTTTGGGGGAGAATGGGTCCCGGATTTGGGGAAAAGGGCCCCGAATTGACCCTGAATTTGGGGGGAAATGGGTCCCAGATTTTGGGGAAAATGGGCTTCAAACTGACCCCAAATTTGGGGGAGAACTGACTCTGAATTTGGGGTGAATGGGCCCCGAATTGACCCCGAATTTGGGGGAAATGAGCAGAGTTTGGGCAAATTTGACCCCCAAATAAGGGGGTAAACCCGCTGCAACAGAGTAAAAATGAGCCAAAAAGGGGGAATATAAACCCGAAAGAAGGAGGGAATGGCAGAAATGACCCAAAATGAACCAAAATGGGGAGAAGTTGACCCAAAACGGGGCTAAATCAGCACAAAACGGGGTGAAATCGACCCAAAGCGGGAGAAATCCCCTGAAAATAGGGGGGGAACTGGCTCCAAACTGGGCAAAATTGCTCCAACAAGGGGAGGAATCCCCCCAGTCTGGGGCAAAACCAGCCCCGAGTGCCTGGAACTGCCCTCGGGGGAGGTGAAATGGGCACAAGAAATGGGTGAAATCCTCAGCGAAATGGGCAAAACGGCCCCGAAAGGGCGAAGCGGCCCCAGGCCGGGGGCCCCGGGGAGGTCGGGAGCGGCGCCACGCGTCGCCGTCGTGCTGCGCGTGTTTATTGTCCGCATTCAGCCGCGTGCGCCCCGTGCCCCACAGATCCCCCTAACTGCCCCATAGATCCTCCCCGAACTGCCCCCTGGACCCACAGCTGCACCCCGGCCCCCCAACCTCCCCCCGGCCCCCCAACCCGCCCCACTTATCCCCCTCGTCCCCTGAATACTAAGGCAGGTGCAAGTGAAGAGCAAGCGCGACCCACGGAGGCCCCCAGCGCCCCCCACGGACAGAGCCCGCCCCCCGGCAGATCTGGGGGTCACAGCGCGGACCCCGCACGAGGCGTCTGCAGGGGGACAGCTGCCCCACACGAGGCTCCCGGGCGCCATGTGGGGCACCTCCACGGAGCACCCACCCGACGGGGCAACCACGGGGCGTCCACCGGAGCTCTCTGGGGCGCCCCACACCATGGGGCACCCCAAGGGGTGCCAGCACCCTCTGCGTGAGACCCCCAAGATACCTCCAAGACCACCCCAGTGGCGCCCTCCGTGGGACAGGTCAGCCGCGGCTTGTGGCCATGGAAGGTTCTCGCTGAGGTCGTGGGGTGTCCGTTGGGCGTCTGTGGGGCGCCCCACACCATGGGGCACCTTGAAGGCCCTGCAGGGGTGCAGCCCGTCCAGCGGTTCACCCCTGGGATGTTCTCGTGGTGCTGATAGAACGTTCTCGTGGCGGTTGAGGGACATTCTCGTGGTGGTTGAGGGACGTTCTCGTGGCGGTTGAGGGACATTCTCGTGGTGGTTGAGGGACGCTCTCGTGGTGGTTGAGGGATGTTCTCGTGGTGGTTGAGGGACGTTCTCGTGGTGGTTGAGCAACGTTCTCGTGATGGCTGAGGAACGTTCTTGTGGTGGTTGAGGAATGTTCTTGTGGTGGTTGAGGAACGTTCTCGTGGCGGTTGAGGGACGTTCTCGTGGCGTTTGAGGGATGTTCTCGTGGCGGTTGAGGGACGTTCTCGTGGTGGTTGAGGGACGTTCTCGTGGTGCCCATCCCCGTGGCAGCCGCGGCCTGTCCCCAAGCCGGCCGTGGGGCGCCCCGTGGCCCCCCTCAGCCAAAGAGGCGGCGGAAGCAGGGCGGGCAGTAGGCCTTGCCCTCCTGCTCCTGGAAGGTGGTCTTGGCCAGCGCCCGGCGGCAGAAGGCGCAGACGAAGTGGTGGGGGTGGAAGCGCTGGCCCAGGGCGGTGACGCAGCTGCCGTCGATGGTCTCGCCGCAGCCCCCGCACCGCTGGCCCGCCCCCCGCGCTCCCCCGGCGTGACGCTCGCAGTAGGGGTGGCCACCCTCCTCGTAGAAGGTCCCGCCCGGGAAGGGTGCCAGGCACTCCTGGGGGACGTGGGGACGTGAGGGGAGGTGGTGATATGGGACGTGGGAACACCAGGGACCAGGGGAGGTGGGATGTGGGGCTCTCCGGGGTGCGGGACAGGAGGACATGAGGGGACATGGGGACACCACGGACCAGGGGAGGTGGGACATGGGGCTCTCCTGGGGGTGGGACAGGAGGACGTGAGGGGACGTGGGGACACCAAGGACCAGGGGAGGTGGGACGTGGGGCTCTCCTGGGGGTGGGACAGGAGGACGTGGGGACCCCAGGGAGGTAGCGGGGGGGTCGCGTCTCACCCGGCAGACGAAGCACTGGGGGTGCCAGAGCCCCTGGAGGGCAGCGACGAAGGTCTCCAGGATGGGTTGTCCACAGCCCTGGCAGCGGCTGGAGAAGAGCTCGGCAAAGTCCTCGCGGCAGTAGGGCTGCCCGTCCCTCTCCAGGAAGCCTGAGGCCACCACGGGGCCACCACGGGGACCGGGAGATGGGGGGGGGGTCACGGGGATGACGGAGGACACGGGGAAGGACAATGGAGATGGTGAGATGGGGGGGGGGCGGTGATGGAGGATGAGGGGGAGATGCTGGGGTGGGGAGATGTGGGTCGTGGGGGAAGACGAGGGGACGTGGGTCACGGAGGGGGACACACTTTGGGGGGGGGGGTTCACGCACCCTCCTCGCCCAGGGGCCGCCCGCACTTGGCGCAGCAGAAGTGCTCGGGGTGCCAGGTCTTGCCCAGCGCCGTCACCACCTTCTGCAGGGGGGGGACACACACACGAGACACGTCACCGGCTGCACCCCCCTGGGGTCTGATGCCCCCCGCGAAGGTCCTGTGACCCCCCCCCCATCAAAAGTCTCGTGATCCCCCTGAAGGTCCCAACCCCGCCAGGAGGTGTCCCCCCCCCAGGAGGTCCCCTGAGCCCCCTCTGAGGTCCCACTACCCCTAGAAAGTCCCTCTAGAAGGTCCCACTGCCTCCATGACCCCCCCCCCAGAAGGTCCCACGACCCCCCCCGAGGTCCCACCACCCCCATTTCCCACCCCCCCGAGGTCCCACCACCCCCATGTGTCCCCCCCCAGAAGGTCCCACAACCCCCCTGAGGTCCCACCATCCCCATGTCCCCCCACCCAGGAGGTCCCCCGGCCCCCCCTGAGGTCCCACCACCCCCATTTCCCACGCCCCAAGGTCCCACTACCCCATGTCCCCCCGCCACAAGGTCCCACAACCTCCCCGCGAGGTCCCACCACGCCCATGATCCCCCCCAGAAGGTCCCACAAACCCCCCGAGGTCCCACCAACCCCAGAGGGTCCCTCCAGAAGGTCCCACCACCCCGATGTCCCCCCCTCCAGGAGGTCCCCCAGCCCCCCTGAGGACCCACCACCCCCATGTGCCCCCCAGAAGGTCCCACGACCCCTCCCCGAGGTCCCACCACCCCCATGTTCCCCCCTCCAGGAGGACCCCCAGACCCCCGGTTGCTCACCCCGAGCAGGGGCCGGTGGCAGCGGGCGCAGGGGGGGCAGCAGAGGCGCCGGTAGTCGGGGGGGCACAGGGGGACCCCATCCCGCGCCAGGAAGGGGCCCCCCCCCCCAGCGCCCCCCCGCACCCCCCGCACACCCAGTGCTCGGGGTGCCACGAGCGGCCCAGGGCCTGCAGTGCCTGGGGGGGGGGGTGCACCCCCTGTTGGAGACCCCTCCCCAATTCGGGGCACACACAGGGAAAACCCCCCCCACACCAGGGACACCCTCATTTGGGGTACACTAGGGACACCCTGCAATTTTGCCCCCCCCCCCCCATTTTGGGACCACTTCCCCCTTTTGGGACCCCCCCCCAAATTTTGGGACCTCCCCCCATTTTGGGACCCCTCCCTCATTTTGGGGAACGCCCCCCCTCCAATTCTGGGACCCCTCCCCATTTCGGCACCTCCCCCAATTTTGGGACAACTAGCCCCTTTTGGGACCCCCCCCAAATTTGGGGCACCCCCCCTCCATTTTGGGACACATCCCTCCCTTATTTTGACACACCCCCCCCCAATTTTGAGACCCCTCCCCAATTCTGGGACACCCCCCCACACACACACCTTTTGAGACACACCCGAAGACACACCCACCCCCCCCCCTCCTTTTCGGGGCACACCACAGCTGCCCCCCCGAATTTTGGGGTAGCCCCCCCAGCCCCCACCTTCCCCACGATGGGCTGGTGGCACCCCCCGCACAGCGCAGGGGGGTGAGGGGGGGTCGCGGTGGGGACCCCCCTCCTGCCCAGCTCCTCCTGCAGCAGTTCCAGCATCTCCTCCAGCTTCCCCTCCCCCCTCCTGGGGAACCCCCTTTTTGGGGGGGGCCTGGGGGGGGGGGGGGCCGGGAAAAGAAAGTTATGGGGGTGCAGGGCGGGATGGGGGTGTCACCGCCCCCCCCAGCCCCCCCAAACTCACGGTGGGGCGGGGGTGGAAGTCAGAGAGCGAGGCCATCAGCTTGTCCAGCTCCTGGGTGGCCGAGGTGGCCGAAGCGGGGGGTCCCGCGCTGCTGGGGGGGGGGAGAGGGTTGGGGACCCGCTTTTGGGGTGCTGCCCCCCATCCCAGCCCCAGGGGGATGCTCACCGAGGGGGGGGACTCCCCGACTTTGACCTCATCCTCCTTTTTCTTCGCCCCCTCGGGGCCCTGCGGAGCGGGGCGCTGGGCCAGGAGCTCGTCTTGGGGGGGGGGAACGGTTTTGGGGGGCCCCCAGGGTGGTTTGAGTGCTCAGGGGGCTTTTTTTGGGGGGGCCAGAGGGGGTTTTGGGGTTCCTGGGGAGTTTAAGGATGGGGGGGGATTTGGGGGTGCAGAGGGGGTTTAGGGGTGCAGAGGTGGGTTTGGGGGTGCAGGGGGGTTTAGGGGTGCAGAAGATTTAGGGGAGTCCGGGGGGGGGTTTGGGGGTGCGGGGGGGAGGGGTGCTGGGCCAGGAGCTCATCTTAGAGGAGGGGAAATGGTTTTGGGGGGCCCCAGGGTGGTTTGGGAGGGGCTTTGGGGTGCTCAGGGGGCTGTTTGGGGGGGGCCCAGAGGGAGTTTTGGGGTTCCTGGGGGGTTGAAGGATGCGGGGGGGGGTGTGGATTTGAGGGGGCGGGGGGGCGGGGGTTGGGGGGTGCAGGAATGGGTTTGGGGGTGTCCAGGGGGGTTTGGGGGTGCAGGAGGGGGGTGCAGGGGGGGCTTTGGGGGTGCCGGGTGGGTTTGGGGGTACCCGTGATGGATCCGTGGGTGACGTCGAGGTCGCGGAGGAGTCGGTCGAGCTCCCCCAGGCCGGAGGGGGCCGGGGGGGGTGCGGGGGGGTCGCCCCTTCTGCACCGAGCTGGGGACACACACACACACACCGCGGGGGGTGGCACTCCCCCCCCCCTCCCAAAGTCCCCAAGGTCCCCCCCCCTGTGCCCCCCTCCTCGGTCCCCGTACCTGTAGAGCTGCTCCGTGTCACCCCCGGCATCCTGGGGGGGGGACCAGGGGGGATTAAAGGGGACCTGGGACCTGCCATCCCCACATCACCCCCCCCACCGTCCCCAAAACACCCTCGTGTCCCCAAACCCTCCCGTGCCTCCAAGCCCCCCGTGTCCCCAACCCCCAACTCCCTGCCATGTCCAAAAGTCCCCCCACGTCCCCAAGCCCCCCATCACCGCCCGTGTCCCCAAGCCTCCCATGTCCCCCAAACCGACCGTGTCCCCAACCCCCCCGCATCACCCCCCCGTGTCCCCAACCCCCTCACATCACCCCCCCCGTGTCCCCAACCCCCCCCGCATCACCCCCTCCGTGTCCCCAATCCCCCCGCGTCACCCTCCCCGTGTCCCCAACCCCCCCGCGTCACCCCCCCCCCGTGTCCCCAACCCCCCCGTATCACTCCCCCGTGTCCCCAAGCCCCCCCCGTGTCCCCCAGCTCACTGGGCCATAAGGGGGCGGGGGAGGCCGGGCCGGGGGGTCGCCTCCGGGGGGGCTGCGTGTCGCCCCTCGCGAGGGGGGGTCCGTGAGCAGCACGGGGGGGGCGACACAGGTGGGCGCTGGTGGCCTCCAGGTCGGCCAGGAGAGAGTCTGGGGGGACCCCAAGAGTCCGGGGGGTGGGGCCAGTCCCTGTGTCCCCCCCCAGTCCCTGTGTCCCCCCAGACCGTGTTCCCCCCCAGTCCCTGGGGCCCCCTTAGTCTCTGTGTCTCCCCCAGACTCCGTGTCCCTCCCCCTAGACCCTGTGTCCCTCCTCCCAGTCCCTACGGCCCCCCCAGTCCCTACGTCACCCCCGAGCCTGTGTTCCCCCCCAGTCCGTGTCCCCCCAGTCCCTATGTCCTCCCAGACCCTGTGTCCCTCCTCCCAGTCCCTATGTCCCCCCCAGTCCCTATGTCCCCCCCCGAGCCTGTGTCCCCCCCAGTCCCTATGTCCCCCCCAGACCCTGTGTCCCTCCCCCCAGTCCCTATGTCCCCCCCGACCTTGTGTCCCCCCCAGTCCCTGTGTCCCCCCCAGTCCCTATGTCGCCCCCAGACCCTGTGTCACCCCCGAGCCTGTGTTCCCCCCAGTCCGTGTCCCCCCAGTCCCTATGTCCTCCCAGACCCTGTGTCCCTCCCCCCAGTCCCTGTGTCCCCCCCAGAACTTGTGTCCTCCCCAGTCCCTATGTCCCCCCCGACCTTGTGTCCCCCCCAGACCCTGTGTCACCCCCGAGCCTGTGTTCCCCCAGTCCCTGTACCCCCCCAGACCCTGTGTCCCCCCCAGACTCTGTGTCCCCCGCAGACCTTGTGTCCCCCCCCAGTCCCTGTGTGTGTGTGTCCCCCAGCTGGACAGACGGACGGACTCACCCAGATCGTCCATGGCGGGACTGGGTGTGTCACCCCCCCCCCCCCCGCCGGGCCCCCCCAAGTGACGTCACCCCGCACGGGGCCCCTCGCTGCCCATGTATGGACACAGCCGCAAGGGCGGGGGGGGTGGGGGGGGGCGGGCAAGGGGGAGACCCCGGAATTCCGTGATGGGGGGAAGGGGCAGCCCCCCAGTCCTTTCACTTTTATTGTGCGTCGATTCCGCTACAGCCGCAGCCCCAAAAAAACCCCAAATCACCCCAAAACTGGGCACAGCCCCCCCACCAAACAACCCCATAACGGCAGCGGTACCCACAAATCCAGGTGTGTCCCTCCCCGCCCCGTGACACTTTGGGGGCGCCCCCCCAGTCTCATCTTCATCACCTCAGGTCCTCCTGGGGGGGGGCCCAACACCCCCAACCTCAGCTTGGGGTCTCGCCACCACCCCCCACCCAAGGTCTTCCTCATCCTGGAGGAAGACTCAAAGGTCCAGATAAGGGAGCACGAGGTCCTGGGGGGGGGGGTCACCAAGGTCCTTCAAAGGGGGCCTCCAGAAGTGGTGCCCCCCCCCCCGAATGGACGCTCTTGAGATGTCCCTCAGCCACCAAGAGCCACAGAAAGGTCCCCAAGAAGGTCCCAGCACGTCCTTCACCCCCAGCATCCCGGGGAGACGGAGGAAGGTCTCCACGCCCCCCCAGGAGGTCCCTGAAGACCACCCCCCCAGGACCTCAGAAGGGCTCTCCTGACCTCATTTCCACCCAAGGTGCCCACAACCGGTGCCAAGGGGTCCCCCAGGGGGTCCCCGAGGTCTCAAGGAGGTCTCAGTCTCCTGATTGTCACCTCGGGGGTCCCCAAGACCCATCAAAGGGTGCCCCCCAACGTCTTGGAGAAGTCCTCTGACCTCTATGGCCACATCACCGTCATCTGAATGGTCCCCAAGGGCATCCCCCAGGGCTTCAAGAGGTCCCCAACCTCTGTGTCCTTCTCATCTTCATCTGAGGGGTCCCCAAGGACATCCCCCAGGGCTCCAAGAGGTCCCCAACCTCCGTGTCCTCCTCATCTTCATCTGAGGGGTCCCCAAGGACATCCCCCACGGCTTCAAGAGGGCCCCGAGCATCATGTCCTCCTCATGTTCATCGACGGGTCCCCTGTACCCACCTAGGGGTCCCCAAGGTCCCCCCAGGGGGGATCCCCCGGGTCCTAGAGAGGTCCCCAATCTCCACGTCCTTCTCATCTCCAGGGGGGTCCCCAACCCCACCACAGCGGTCCCCAAGGTCTCAGAGGGTCCCCTTGATCTCCACCTCATCCCCGTCTTCACCCAAGGGGTCTCCACCCGCCATGGGGGGCTCCTCAAAGAGGTCCCCAACGTCGCCCAGGTCCCCCAGCTCCTCGTAAGGAACCCCAAAAGCGGCCTCCAGGTCCTCCTGGACATCCCCACGGGGTGCCACCAGCGGGTCCCCCTGTCCCCACGGCTCGCCCATCTCCAGGTGGGGCTGCGCCCCCCAGGGAGCCACGGCGGCCATCAGCGCCCGCGCCAACCGTCGGGGACAGCGCGTCAGCCGGGCCACCCGCGCCAAGCGGGGGGGCCACCTTCTCCGGAGGTCCCCCCAGGATGGCGCGAGCCGCCCGGACAGCCAAGGGGACGCAGCCCCAGCGCTCGGCCAGGGCCCAGAGGACGCCGGGGGACGCGGCGACGGCGGTGGCGGCCACGTCCTCGAAGCCCTCCACCAGGTAGCGGCGGGCCAAGGCGATGGCGGCACCGGCAGTGGCGGCGGGGACGGGCGGAGACAGCAGGGGACACCCCTCTCCGCCGTGTCCCCCCCGGCAGCCGTGGATGAAGTGGAGGAGGAGGAGGAGGGGACGCCGGGGGGCGCGGGCCAAGGTGACGGCCGCCTGGCGGGCTTCGGTGAAAGCGCCCCCCAGCATGGCTCCCAAAACGGGGGACCCCCGCGTCAGGGCTCCCCGCGTCACCGGGACCCCCGGCGGGACCCCATCGGGGAGCAGGAGGAGGTCATGGGGAGAGCGGGCATAGGGACACGTCGGGGATGCTCGGGGACGGGGCTCGGGGACGCTTGGGGACGGGTGGGGATGAGGGGATGGTGGGTTGGAGGAGGCTGGGCACGCGTGGTGACAACGGTTGGGGGAGGCTGGGGGCACCTGGGGAGGCGGCGACAGTTGGGGACATGGGTTGGGGGACCCCGGGGACAGAGGGGGACAGGGGTCGGGGAGGCGTGGGGACTTGGGGGGTCTGGGGGCCACTTGAGGGGGGTCTGGGGACAGCCAGGGACGCTTGGTGGCCCTCGAGGACACCCGGGGACAGGGGTTGGAGAAGGTTGGGGACACCTGGGGACAAGCGGGGCCCGGGGAAGGCGGCTCTGGCAACGCCTGGGGACTCGGGGACACAGGGGACAGGAGGGGTGGAGGGAGGAGAGACACGGGGGACAGGGCACACGGGGACAAGTCCCCGAGGCCGTTGGCCTGTCCCCAGGCGTCCCCACCACTGCCACCCGCCTGTCCCCCGGTGTCCCCGTGGCCCCATGGGTCCTTGCACGGCTCTGGGAGCCTCCGCAGGTCACCGTCCCCTCCGGGGGCGTCATCGCTGCTCCCGCGCATGTCCCTCTGTCCTCCTAGGTCCTCGGTGTCACCGTGTCCCCACCAGTCCTGGGTGTCGTCACCGTGTCCCCAGAGGTCCTTGGCATCAGCGTCCCCAGGCACCTGTGGGTCCCCAACCAGGTCCTCGGTGTCCACCCACGTCCCCAAGGATCCCAACGATGCCCTCAGTGTCCCCAAGTGTCCCTATGCCCCCCGTGATCCCAGTGTCCCCCACTTCAGTCCTCAGTGTCCCCAACAGTCCCTAACGATTCCCAGCATCCCCAAGCGGGTCCCCAACGATGGCTGGTGGCCTCGGCATCCCCATCGTGCCCCAGTGGCCACACCTGTGCGTCCTGGGCGCCGTTGGGGTGTCCGTTGATGGGCTGCTCCGGCACGTTCCCGGTGTCCCCGGCGTGTCCCCGCAGCACAGCGATGGCGTCGGCGGCATAGAGGGCGAAGGCCGGGGGGGGCTCGTAGGTGGACGGGTGTCCCCGGGCCACCGCCGAGAGCAGTAGGGCCACCGCGCCTCCGCCCCACAGCAGCGCCCGTGCCGGGGAGGCCGGCCTGCGCGTGACAAGGACGCGGGTCACGCCGGCGCCACTGCGGCTCGCGCCACGGCGTCACCGGCGACGGCAACGTTGAAGGTCAGGATGACGCGGCGGGTCACGCCAACGTCACGGGTCACGGCCACGTGACGCCAGCATCGCGGGTCACACCTACGCGACGCCAATGTCACGGGTCGCACCAATGGGACACCGGCGCCACGAGTCGTGTCCGTGTGACACCAACACCTCGGGTCACGCCAACGTCGCGGGACGCACCCACGTGACATCGACGCGAGGCCAACGCCACGCGTCACGCCAACGCGACGCCGTCACCGTGGGTCACGCTGACGTGGTGCCAACGCCTGACGTCACGCCCAGGTCACGGCGGGGCTCTAAGGGTTCTGTGGGGGCTCTGAGGGGGCTCCAGGGGCTCTGAGGGGGCTCCGGGGGGTCTGAGGGGGCTCTGAGGGGGCTCCAGGGGCTCTGAGGGGGTCCGGGGGGGGTGCAGGGGGTTACCTGGCGAGCAGGGGCAGGGCGGTGGCGCAGGCCAGCCGGGCCGGGGGGGTCCCGCAGCGCAGCATGTGGGTCAGCAGCCCCACGCCGAAGGGGGCCGCCGCCGCCGCCCCCAGGTTCCGCAGGAGCCCCTCGCCTGGGGGGCGACAACGCAGGGAGAGGGAGCTGTGGTGGGGGGGAGGGGGGCAGGTCCAGGGACCCCCAGCAGCCCCCCCAGGGACAACTGGGGGACCTCCAGAAGCCCCTTCGGTCCCCCAGGGACCCCCCTTGCTCCCCCAGGAAACCCCCGAAGGCCGACAAGTGCCCCCCAACCCCCCCCCCAGCACCCCCTGGTGACGCCCGAAGGTGCCGCAGGACCCCCCAGGGGTCCTGGTGAGCCCCCCCCCCCAACTCACCCAGTTCCTGTAGGCACGCCTGGCGGGGGTGGGGCGCGCCGGAGGTCCACCTGGGGGTCCCCGGGCGCGACAGCTCCTCGGCTTGGGGCGGGGGGAGGCCGAGGACCAGCCAGGAGTGCAGGAGGGAGGGGATGTACGCCCGGATCAACGCCCCCAGAAAAGCGGGGTGCCCCATCAGGCGCTGGAGCAGCCGGAGGGCGCGGGGGGCGGGGGAGGGGACCCCCGTCAGGTAGCGCAGGAGCCCCGAGACGACGGGGGCGGTGGCCAGGGCTCGGCTGGGCTCGTCGGCGGAGGCCAAGCGCCCCAAAAGCAAGAGGGCGGGGGTTTCAGGGAGCCAGGGGTCCCCCTCACCCACCCCCCGTGGCAGCGCCAGGGCCCCCATGGGGGGCAGGCGGCGGCGGGCCGGGGGGGGCGGCGGAGGGCGAGGGGCATTTGGCGGGGGGGGGAGGGCGGCGGCGAGGCGGCTTCCGAGAGGAGCCAGGACCTGGGGGAGACACGGGCGGCGGGGAGGGGGGGTGATTTCGGGGGGGACACCAGCGGGACTCCCAAAGGGGCTGCTCCACACCCCACCGCCCCCAGGGATCCCACTCGAGGTCCCAAAGATCCCCCCAAGGACTCAAAGACCCCCTCAAGGTCCCAAAGACTCCCCCCAAGGACTCAAAGACCCCCTCAAGGTCTCAAAGACCCCCTGCAAGGTCCCTCCAAGGACTCAAAGACCCTCCCAAGGTCCCCCCAAGGTCCCCAAGACCCCCCCCAAGACCCCAAATATTCCCCCAAGGACCCAAAGACCCTCCCAACGACTTGAAGACCCCCCCCAAGGTCCCAAATATTCCCCCAAGGACCCAAAGACCCTCCCAAGGTCCTTCCAAGGACTCCAGAGACTCCCCCGAGGTTCCAGTCCCCACCCAGGGGTCCCCTCTCCAGGCCCCCGTCAACCTCAGGGGCCCCCCAGGGCCAAGTCCCAGCCCCCCTCCCCCCCCAAGCCCCCTCCCCACTCACTTGAGCCCCCGCCAGCTCCCAGCGGCCGCCCCGTCGCCGGCAGGTCCCGGCGTCTCCCGGGGCAGATCGCACGACGCGGCAGCTTCGTCCTCGTCCTCGTCCTCTTCGTCCTCCTCATCTTCCTCCTCCTCTTCGTCCTTCTCCTCCTCGGCCCGGGCCCTCAGGACGTCGGCGAGGAGGGGGACGAGCCCCCGGGCCTCCATGGCGGCCAGAGCCTCCTGGTCGTAGGCGAAGGCCGCCAGGGCGAGGAGGACGCGGGGGCGCCAGGGCCGGGCGCGGGGCTCCCCCAGCAGCCGCAGCAGCAGCGCCAGCCCCCCCGCGGCGCGGACCCTCGCCCGGTTGACGGCCTCGCGGCACAGCAGGCAGAGCGCCCGCACCGCGCCGGCCGCGTCGTCGTCGAGCGCCGCCAGCCCCCTCCTCACCTCCTCGGTCACCGCCTCCACCGCCCCGGCGGCGCCCAGCGCCGGGCGCAGGCGGGCGCGGGCGCAGGCGTTGGCGATGGCGCCCAGAGCCGGGCGGCGCCGCTCGCGCCGCGCGTCCGTGGCCAGCGCGGCCAGCGCCGGCAGGGCGGGGGCCACGTCGTCGGCCGAAGGGTGGTCGGGCCCCTCGGTGAGCCCCCGCAGGGCGCGGGCGAGGGACGGTCGCGCCGGGTGCGAGGGGGACAGGGCGGCCAGGCGGGAGGCGAGGGCGCGGACGGCGCCGGCGCGGCCCAGGGCGCGGCGCGGGACGGGGGCGGCCCCCAAAATGCGGAGGGCGCGGGCGGCGCTGTGCAGGCACTCGGGGGTCCCACACGAGGCGGCCAACGACACCAGGAGTGGCCCCGCGCCTGGAAAGACGAGGCGGGGGGGGGGGGTTAGGGTCATCCCGGAGCGGGAGGAAGGGCTTTGGGGGGCGTTGGGGACACCCCCTGGGGAGAGCCGGCTGCCCACGGGCTAAGGAACGGGTTGGCAACGCCCCCTGCCCGCTAGGACCCTCCCAGGGACACCCTCGGGGACCCTCGAGGACCTTGGAGACCGCTTAGGACCCCCCCCAAGATCCCCGAGGAGCCCTCCCGCGGGTGCCCCAGGACACCCCTGGGGACCTTGAGAACTCCCTGGGGACCACTGGGAGATCCTGGCATCACCCAGCACCCCCCTCCCCGAGCCCCTCATGGGGGCACCCCCCCCCTCCCCAGGAGTCGGGGACTCACCGGCTTCGAGGATGTCGTGGGCGCCGTCGGGCTCCAGCGCCAGGTTGGCGAGGGTCCGGGCCACTCGGTTCTGGACGCTCTCGGGGCCCGGCGACGACAGCAGGGCCACTGCCGGGGTCAAAGGTCAAATGCCACCCCCAGGGGTTGCGGGGGGGGGGGGGGGGGGGGGTTGAGGGGGCTAGGGGGAAGGTTTGAGGGGTTTCTTTGGGGTGGTTTGGGGGGGTTTTTTGGGGGTTGGGGGGGTTTAGAGGAGCGGTGGGGGAGTTGTGTGGGGAGGGAGGGTTTGGGGGGGCAGGAGGGGTTTGGAGGGGGTTGGAGGGGTTTTGGGGGAGCCGGGGGGGTTTTGGAGGGGCTGGTTCGGGGGTCTCTAAGGGATCTCAATGAGCTTTGGGGTGAACCATTCGGGGGGGGGAGGGGTCTGGGCTGAACCACTCCCGCGGAGGGGGGGGTCTGAGCTGAACCATTCCCGGGGGAGGGGAATCTGGGCTGAACCACTCCCGGGTGGGGGTGTCTGGGCTGAACCATTCCCGGGGGGGGGGTCTCCAGGCCATTCTGGCTCCCCTCCCCGCACTCACCCAGCCGTGGGACCCCCCCCGAGGCGGCGGGCCTGGCGGCGGCAGCCGGCTTCGGTGCAGCAGTTGCCGAGGACGCTGAGGGCCAGGTCGAGGGTCCGCCGGGGCCTCTCCGGGCCCAGCAGCTCCAACAAAGGCCCCAGCCCCCCCCGCTCCCGGAACCGGGCGGCTCCCCCCGGCCGCCGGGTGTGCCGGGTACGCAGGGCCAGCAGAGCCCGGGCCAGCCCCGGCTCCGCCGCCGCCCGCACCGCCTCCACGCACCACCCGAGCGGCTCCGACATGGCGAGCGCCGGGCCCCGGGGCCGGCAGCGCCGACGGACGGCAGCCGGGAGGGCCCCGCGCCGCGGGGAACGCTGGGAAGCGCCGCCGGGAGGGGCGGGGTCACGCCGGGGAGGAGCGCGGGGCACCATGGGAAATGTAGTCCACGTGCGAGGGGCATGGAGCGAAGTAGGGGAGCGCGGGGCATCCTGGGAAATGTAGTCCACGTGGGGGGGGCATGGAGCGATGTAGGGGAGCGCGGGGCACCCTGGGAAATGTAGTCCACGTGGGGGGGGCATGGAGCGATGTAGGGGAGCGCGGGGCACCCTGGGAAATGTAGTCCACGTGGGGGGGTGGGGAGAAGCGAACCCCAAATCACCTCTAAGAATTTAATGTTACCCGAACTCGCTGGAATCTCAGAAATGGCTTTTAATTGTGTGAGTCTTGCAGCTTTTCGGGCTTGGAGTTCCCTGGGATGTCAGGAATTAGTTGGGTCACTCCAGGAGTTTCTAAACCTGAACGAAAGAAGCCCCCGAGGGGATTAAAGGAGGGATTCAGCCCCCACAGACCCCGAAATTCCCCCCAAAACGCCTCTGAATTAAAACCTAATAAGGCCTTGCTACCCGATTTCCCCCCCAGTTCGGGGTCCCCTTGAGTGGTTTCCGTCAAGAGAACGATTGAGTTTTGCTCCAAGAGGGAAGGTGGCAGCAAGACAAACTGGTGCTGCTCTGCATCCACCCGTGACGCCCTCACAACAGAACCTTGAACCGCAGGGCTCGGGGCTAAGGTGCCCGAGATATCCTCGACAGAACGGACGCAACGCGAGCTGCCTGATTTTGGAGCCGAACCCCTGGAAGAGTGAACGATTGAGTTTTGCTCCAAGTGGGTTAGGGTCAGGGTTAGGGTTAGTGTTAGGGGTTAGGGTTAGGGTCAGGGTTAGAGTTAGGGTTAGGGGTTAGGGTTAGAGTTAAGATCAGGGTCAGAGTTAGGGTTAGGGTCAGGGTCAGGTTTAGGGTCATTAGGGTTAGGGTTATGGGTTAGCGTGCGGCTGACCGATTCACCCCGGACAGCCCTATGGATGAACCTCCACCTGTCTCTTCCGTTACCCGGCTCTCATTGTCTAGAGGCCCATACCTGTTTTGCAAGGGCAACCAGGGTTAGGGTTAAGGGGTTAGCGCGCGGCTGACCGATTCACCCCGGACAGCCCTATGGATGAACCTCCACCTGTCTCTTCCGTTACCCGGCTCTCATTGTCTAGAGGCCCATACCTGTTTTGCAAGGGCAACCAGGCAGGTGAGGGAGGCCAGGCAGGGATTTTCCTTCCTCTCATGGAAGGCACCTGCTTCCACTCCTCCACATCCTTTAGGTCCCCTCCTTTTGCCCGGGGGCCAGAGGGGAGGGGATTTTCTGCTTCTCGTGGAGCTTGCCAATTACGATTCGGGAAGCGGCTCCGCCAGTCCCTCTCTCTCTTAGATTCCGTGATACTCCTCAGCCTTTCTACTTCACCCTTCAGCTCAGCCACCAGGCTGAGCAGATCATTCACCTGGTCACATCTGACACGGGTGTCATCTCCGCTACCCTCCATCGCAAGCGCCAGGCTCCGGCACTCTCCGCAGCCCGAGGCCCGAATACCCGCATGCTCGCGTGGGGTCTCTCTCCGAGCAACCGCAATTTTTCTAACGGCCTTTGATCGAGTCACAACCGTAATCGGTTCTGCAATCAAAAGACCTTTCAAAACTAGGCACGGGTTTATTTACGGCACGTTTAAGTATTCCGCTGTTAACACCGACTTACCGTTTATTGCCTCGCGTTCAGCGCGCAACGACTAGCCGCCGACCTCCCCGAGGCTTCTTATAACCCGAGGGCACAGTTAACGGCCGGTTAACGTCGGTAACATACACAAATGGCAGCTAGTTAACAGTGCTAATGCCTCCCGCTAATACCCTCTGCCGACAGTGGCTCCGCCCACGCTAGTTCAGCTCCCCGCCCTCGAGCTGCCGGCCCCAGGCTCAGGCAAGCTGCTTTTCCCTGCTTAAAAAAAGCCCCCAAAAGAGCTTTTTGTCGGCCTGTCGGTCATAACCCGGCATCTCGTCTAACGGCCCACCGTGTTCCGTAAGGTAGCCGTGCCGCTACGCGCCTGTTTGCCGCCGCTACGCGGCTCTCGTAACCTCGTGCCGCCGCCTCTCCCGCCACGAAACCGTCTTAAGGTACGGTTGCGTACCAGATCACGAGACGGAGTCAGGCACTTTAAGGCGTTGCGGGGTCTCGTACGGGCACGTACTGTGGCTCGTACATAAGGTAATGTACCGCCCCGTGTTGCGTTGCGGCTAAAACCGCTTTATTTGCATCATATTACACCTAACTGTGGCATCGCCTCATATCGGGACGAGCGGAAACTTTTTTTGGTTTTGGCACGATACCGCTTCGATGGCATCGCGAGCCGGACAGAAACCTTAGCCCCGGACCGTCGCTCGGGCTTCGCAAACTCCTTCGTCCCTCGGCGCCTTTTCCACGGGATTCGGCCCGCAAACAGCAGGAGCCCCGTCCTCCGAGGCGGTTCCACGTGTTACCAAAATCCGGGCTGAAACTCGTTAGAGCCAGGGTGAGGTTTGACCAGCGGCCATTACCTCAATCAGCTCCAGAGACACCGGCTAATCTTTCCACCTAACATGTCCCTTAGGTGTTTTATCAGCTAAAGCTTGTCTTCCTGTGCTGCGTGCATCTGCATTAGATCATCTAATCACTGACTTATAATAATCCTTGCTGGTTATACATTTTGGTAGTCTTACCATCAAGTAAACTAGCGTGGATCCTCATCACAGATGTTCTTAATATGGGTAAGCAATCCAGCAGTCCATGCGAGTCGCTAATAAAGTTCTACCTCTCTCATCTTTGAAGTTTTTCCAACATCTGGGGCCAAAAGTCCTATCAACAGAGGTATTAGCTGCCAGGCATCCTCGTCCTTATCAGGATCAGTTTGCATGTCGGGCAGCTGACTTTAATCACTTGTGGCAAACGATCGTTTACTGTCTCCAGCTGAGTTTTCTGAGCACGTCCCATCTCAGCCTCATCCGTAGCCTCTACTCTTACCATAGGTTTTCTGCCAAGAGTTAGCCACCCAGAGAACCCCACCCGTAGATCCCATCTGTCCTCTCTCCAACTTCCGATCGGTTACCAACAACAAGGTCAACTTTTACCAATTCGTCATTCTTTCCCCTACCCCTTGAGGGGAACGCAGCACCTCCCCCTCTCCACGGGACCAAATTTATTCCTCTCCGGGTTCTAAACCCTCATTCTTCATCACTATTTTGGTTACTTTCTCCTTCTCGCCGCCACATCTCACGCCTCTGCAACTCCCTCACGCCCCCCCCCCGTAATTCACCCCGCTCCCGGGCACGTCCGTAATCTTCTCTCGGGTCCGTCCCTCACAAAGAGTTTACCGGTCTCCGATACGGTCTCCTCCCGGGCGAATCGTCTCTAAACAGAATACGACCGCCCGACGTCGCCTTTTTATTAGTCTAGCCCTTCTGAGGGGATTAAGGGTCTCCAACGCTATCTTTTTACGAGTCCGTTTCTTCCGGAGAGGTAACGGCTCTTCGCTATTACCTTTTTTTTGCATTTACTCCTATTACGGAGTTTACAGGTGGCAAACTGAAGTCTGTAGTCCTCGGTAGCAATGTCATCGATACTGATTTTGATGAAGTACTGACCTATGTAAGTCCCTAAGAAAAACTTTTCCTGTCTGCATCTATTATGGGAAAAGGAAAGAGTTTAATTTCTTACCTGGTCTCACACCCGTTGTAGTCAATTCAGAAAAGCAGCTGCTGATATTTTTAGTAGCGTGTCTCTCCCCTAGGCCCACGCTTACCCTTAGAGCTAAGACAAAGACTAAAGGAGGGGAGCACCTCCTCTGGCCCCTTTTATATCTCCTGGAGGTTTGCTCCACCCCTTAGGCAGGGCATTGTGGGAAGGATGGAGGGGCGTGGCCTGCCATATAAGAGCCCCAGCCTCTGCCGAGCTAGCTCACTCTGCTCTGGGCTTCCTTGCAGTGAAGACCTCTGCTGTGGTTTCAGCAGTAGGTGGCTTTAGGGAGGGGGTTCAAGATATCTAGCAGAGGCCCATCTTCAAAGGAAGACCGAGAACCGGTTCCAGCGATGTCGGTTTCGAACGAGGGTTTGCGAAGGGGTCCGCTTCATCGGGCCTAGAGTTAACCATTGTATTTCTGGTTTTTGTCCTTGCAGATGACAAAGAGGAATGTCGTGACCGCAGGATTGTCATATGTCTTTCTTATCTGTTCTAGCTTTCGATTTTTTTTTTTCTATCCTCGGTTTTAGGAATTTTTTTTATACCTGGCACACATTGTTTGTCATCTCGTGCTTCTTTTTGTGGGCCATCTCTTTTCTTTATTTGTGTCTCTTTATTAGCCCTACGCTTCTCCCATCACTCCTTTATTCTTTCACCTTTAAGCGTTTCTGGAGTCCTACCCCCTTTCCGTCATAAGGCTCGGTACCGCTTTTTTCAAGGATGGATTTGGATCCTCATCTTCTAGAGCTAAGTTGCGGGGAAAGCTTTCTGAGGGCTGTTGGGCGGGGTCGGTATTTGTGGGAAGGGGTTTAAAGTTAGCATAGCAGAGAGGGTTGTCCAGGCACAGTCCCTTTTGGAGGGGGATGGGGGATAGGGTTAGTCCTCCGGAGGATGTTAACACGTCCTGGGCAGGGCGGTTCCAGCCCCCGTCATCGAGTCAGCGTGTTACGTGCGTCTTCTGTGTCGACCCCGTTCCTCAGGTCTTGAAGTCATTTTCGCTCTTCGAGCTCACGGAGCACGGCAGGCATCGGGAACGGCGGTTTTCACGGCCGTCGCGCCGATCGGGCGCCTCTTTTGCCACATCGCAAGCTCAAAGAAGGATCGGTGGCTTGTCTCGGAGGTTACAGGCGCTTCTATGGGATCGTCGTTCCAGGCCGCGTCGGCGGCTCCGCTCCGTCGCTGTTTGTTTAGACAGCCCGTGCCTTCTTGCCCGCATTTTTAAGCGGTGAGGTCTTGAAGCCCGGCTTGTTTTGCCAGCGTGCTCTGAGTTTTAATAACCACTTCTTGTTTTTAGAGCCCCTTCTTGCAGTGAGCCACTGTGTTTGGCTCCGTTCTGAGGAGGCCCCGGGGCCCCGTAGGTCCTCTCGCTCGATCATCTTTGCGTATCGGGAGCCCTTCTTCTCACCGAGAGTTTTCTCTCGCCGTAGGGATGCGTTCTACGTCCTGTCTGTCTATGTGTTCTTCTGGCTCGGAGCCGCTCTGCCCAGGGCGTGAGGTCAGGCGTAGGCGGGATAGGCGTGGGAGGCCGCGGGGTCGGTCCGACTCGGTACGGTCCCGAGCCGCGAGCGGGTAACTTCTCCGACCCTGTTTTTTCAGAGACCGTGTGACCAGACGCACCCCGAAGAGCGACCGAGGAGGGGAGCGGAAGGCGTCGGCAGGTGGGTCGGAGCCTCGTGTCGCAGGGGATGTGTGACCGGTGGCTACGGTAAGCCGTGACCGGTCGGCGCAAGCGGCAGGTGTTTCTCGGGTGCGTTGGTGCTGGTGAACTTCAAAGTCACCCTTGTTTGTGTGTTGCAGGCGGTGCCGGAGACCGGGGCGGCGGCTCACGAGGACCCAGGTGTGCCGAGGGATTGTCTCAGGTAAAGGAGTGGGAGGGGCCTAGCTCTGGTCATGCTGTGGTTTCAGGCAGTTTTGTTCATGTTGTGTTTTTTTTTCGCTTTTTCTCCTCCTCCCCCCAACCCCTGCCCCCGCAGGTACCGCAAGCAGTCTCTGGGCAGCGGAGCCCCGTGCCGAAAAGAACTCGTACCGGGTGAGACAGCTGTGGGCTGTGCCTGTGTGTAGGAGCAACAGCCTGTCTGGCCACGGAGTGCTGCTGTTTACCTTTTGTTTTTTCTCCCCAGGGTCTGTGCGGGGCGGCCAGCGGACAAGGGGCGAGCCATTCTGGTGAGGTGAGTTACTTGTGAGGAGACAGGGCCTGATAACTTTTTCAGAAGGACTCTAATTGTGTTTTGTCTCTGTCCTAGGTGTCCCTGCAACAATAGCTGCTGTCTCTGGAAGGAGCAGGTGAGCAGCGAGGCCGGAGGCCCTTTGAGCACCATGTGCTGGCAGAGGATGCTTTTGGCCAGCCTGGTCCTTTTGAGATGGCCCTGTTTGTCTTTTTCCTTGCTTTAGGGTTTTTTTTTTTTTTTTTGCAGAGGAAGAGCAGGACTGCCGTCTAAGCAGTATGGTCCGGGAGATCCGAAGCGCCGCTCGTGTTGAGGATGGAGTTGGATCTCTGTCTTGTGGAGTTAAGTTGTGGGGAAGTGTCTCAATGGGTGGGGGCAGGGTTGGGAGTTGTGGGAAGAGATAGGAGAGAGGGCTTTTGAGGCTCAGATTCCTTGGAATGGGTCCCAACAGAGGGAGCATCTTTGTCATCTGATGGATGTTGGCATGTCCCGGGCAGGGCAGTTCCAGCCTGTCTTGTCAGCTCTGTGTGTTGTGTGTGTGTTCTGTGTTGTTCCTGTTCCTTGAGTCTTGAAGTCGTCTTTGCTCTTCTGAGCTCACGGAGAAAGGCAGGCATCGGGAACAGAAGTTTTTGCAGGTGTTGTACCGGTCGGGCGCCTCTTTAGTCCCATCTAACTTGAAGAAGGATCGGCCTCTTGTCTCTGAGGTTACCGGCCACTTCTTTCGGATCGTTGTTCCAGGCCGCGTCGGCGGCTCGGCTCCATCGCCGTCTGTTTAGACGGCCCGCGTCTTTAAGCGGTGAGGTCTTGCAGCCCAGCTGGTTGCACATGTGCGATCTTTGTGTTGACAGGCACTTCTTGTTTTTGGAGCACCCCCTTGCAGTGAGCCACTGTGTCTGGCTCTGTTCTGAGGAGGCCCTGGGGCCCCGTAGGTCCTCTCGCTCGATCATCTTTGCGTATCGGGAGCCCTTCTTCTCGCCGAGAGTTTTCTCTCACCATAGGGATGAGTTCGGTGTCCTGTGTACGTGTGCTTTTGGCTCGGAGCCGCTCTGCCCGGGGCACGGGGTCAGGCGTAGGCGGGATAGCCACGGGAGTCCGCGGGGTCCATCCGGCTTGATCCCGTCCCGATCTGCAAGCGGGTAACTTCTCCGCTGTTTTTTCAGACGCTGCGGGACCAGACGCACACCAAAGAGCGGCAGAGAAGGGGAGCGGAGGGCCGTCGGCAGGTGGGTCGGCGCCTCGTGTCGCAGGGGACGTGCGATTGGTGTCTATGACTACGTTTCAGGGTGTGTTTGGTTTTTTCCCATGTTTTGCAGGTGTGGAGAGCTGAACCGAGTGAGACATCATCACCAGTTCAGAATATGACCAGGTGAGCCTTGATGGGTCGGCTCAAGTGGTAATTGTTTCTCAGGTGTTTTGTTTTTGGGGAACTTCAAAGTCTGCCTTGTGTGTGTGTTGCAGGTGGTGGCCGAGACCCGGGCCGGCGGCTCACGAGGACCCAGGCGGGCCGGGGGACCTTCTCAGGTAAAGGAGCGGGCGAGGCCTGGCTCTGGGCAGGCTGGTGTTCCAGGCAGTTGTTCAGTGTGTGCTTTTTTTTTTTTTTTTCTTCTCCCCCCACCCAGGTCCTGCAAGCCGTCTCTGGGGGACGGAGGCCCATGCCGAAGAGAAGTCAGACCGGGTGAGGCAGTTGCGGGCCGTGCCCGTGTGTAGGGGCAACAGCCCGTCTGGCCACGGAGCGCAGCGCTTTTCCTTTTGTTTTTGTGCAGGGTCTGTGCGGGGCGGCCAGCGGACAAGGAGCGAGCCATTCTGGTGAGGTGAATTAGTTGTGAGCACGAGACAGGGGCTGACCACTTGTTCAGAAGGATTCCCACAGTGTGCTGCCTCTATACCCTAGGTGTCCCCGCAACGATAGCGGCCGTCTCTGGAAGGAGCAGGTGAGCGGCGAGGCCAGAGCCCCTTTGATTGGCATGTGGTGGCAGAGGATGCCTTTGGCCAGCCCGGTCCTTTTGGGATGGCCCCGTTTGTCTTTTTTTCCATTATTTTATTTTCTTTGCAGAGGAAGATCAGGATTGCGGTCGAGGCAGGACGATGCAGGAGATCCGAAGCGCCGCTCGTGTCGAGGATGGGGTCAGATCTCTATCTTGTGGAGTTAAGTTGTGGGGAAGTGTCTCAATGGGTGGGGGCAGAGTCAGCAGTTGTGGGAAGGGGTTGTCAAGGTAGCATCTGCGAGAGAGACTTTGAGGCTCAGATTCCTCAGGGCGGGGTCCAACAGAGGGAGCGGCTTTGTGCTCTGATTAACGTTAGCACGTCCCGGGCAGGGCGGTTCCAGCCTGTCTTGTCAGCTCAGTGTCTCTTGTGTGTCTTCTGTGTTGTCCCCGTCCCTCGTGTCTCAAAGTCATCATCGCTCTACCGAGCTCAAGGAGCTCGGCGGGCTTCGGGAACGCGAGTTCCGACCGGCATCGCGCTCATCGGGCGCCTCTTTCACCGTGTCACAAGCTTGGAAAAAGGATCGGTCTCTCGTCTCGGAGGTTACCGGGCAGTCCTTTTGCATCGTTCTTCTGGTCCGCAACAGCGGGTCGGCTCAATCCCCATCTGTTTTGATGTCCAGCGCCTTCTTGCCCACATCCTTTATTGCTTAGGTCTTGAAGCCTTCCAGCTCGCCACTAATAAAGATCCATTCTTTTCATAGCAACTTCTTGTACCTGGGTCTCGCAAATGCGTCTTTACCAGGCGGCCCCAGGGCCGCCTCGGGCGGACACGTCACCGCTCTAGGTCATCTCGCTCATAGAGCGTTTATTCTTGCCTTTGTCGTTCTCCACAGTTTTCTCCGGCCATCGATTTGCGCCATCCCCCGGCGTGTACGTGTTTACGTGTGTCTTTGGCTCGGAGCCGCTCTGCCCGTGGGCGTGGGGTGGGTGGACTAGGTGTAAGACTCCATGTTCACTGGCAGGTATGGCATCGTTGCATCTAAGACCTGCTTACCATAATGATATGGAACATGTGTGTGAGCCCTTTAGACAAAACGTCCTCTGTCATATTTAGGAGTTGTGTGTGTTTCACGGGCATGTCGGGAGCCAGGGCGGGGGGCACCCACACCCGCTCCGACAGATGCGCTACGTGCCTCCCAGTTCAGCGTTTGTATGTCTTTTTTTCGAGGCGAATGTGATGTGAGGTCAGCGTTCCTGATGTCAGGCCTGAGTTTCCATCAAGACCCGTGACACGATCAAAGGTAAGCGGTTGGTCTTTCTGGTTGTGTTTTGCCTGGTTTGTGTCTGGTGTGTGTTTGGGTTTGCCTGGTTTGCCTGGTGTGTGTTTCGGTTTGTGCTTGGTGTGTGTTTCGGTTTGCCTGGTTTGTGTTTCGGTTTGTGTTTGGTTTGTGTTTGGTGTGTGTTTGGGCTTGCCTGGTTTGTCTGCTTTGTGTTTCGGTTTGTGGGTTTTTCTGAGTTGTCTGCTTTGTGTTTCCTTGCCTGGTTCGTGTCTGCTTTGTGTTTCCTTGCCTGGTTCGTGTCTGCTTTGTGTTTCCTTGCCTGGTTCGTGTCTGCTTTGTGTTTCCTTGCCTGGTTCGTGTCTGCTTTGTGTTTCCTTGCCTGGTTCGTGTCTGCTTTGTGTTTCCTTGCCTGGTTCGTGTCTGCTTTGTGTTTCGGCTTGTGGGTTTTTCTGAGTTGTCTGCTTTGTGTCTCTTTGCCTGGTTTGTGTCTGCTTTGTGTTTCGGTTTGTGGTTTTTTTCTGAGCTGTCTGCTCTGTGTCTCTTTGCCTGGTTGGTGTCTGCTCTGTCTCTCTTTGCCTGGTTGGTGTCTGCTCTGTCTCTCTTTGCCTGGTTGGTGTCTGCTTTGTGTTTCGGTTTGTGGGTTTTTCTGAGTTGTCTGCTCTGCCTCTCTTTGCCTGGTTGGTGTCTGCTCTGTGTCTCTCTTTGCCTGGTTGGTGTCTGCTCTGTCTCTCTTTGCCTGGTTGGTGTCTGCTCTGTCTCTCTTTGCCTGGTTGGTGTCTGCTTTGTGTTTCGGTTTGTGGGTTTTTCTGAGTTGTCTGCTCTGCCTCTCTTTGCCTGGTTGGTGTCTGCTTTGTGTTTCGGTTTGTGGGTTTTTCTTAGTTGTCTGCTCTGCCTCTCTTTGCCTGGTTGGTGTCTGCTCTGCCTCTCTTTGCCTGGTTGGTGTCTGCTCTGCCTCTCTTTGCCTGGTTGGTGTCTGCTCTGCCTCTCTTTGCCTGGTTGGTGTCTGCTCTGCCTCTCTTTGCCTGGTTGGTGTCTGCTCTGCCTCTCTTTGCCTGGTTGGTGTCTGCTCTGCCTCTCTTTGCCTGGTTGGTGTCTGCTCTGTGTTTCGGTTTGTGGGTTTTTCTGAGTTGTCTGCTCTGCCTCTCGGTTTGCCTGGTTGGTGTCTGCTCTGCCTCTCGGTTTGCCTGGTTGGTGTCTGCTCTGCCTCTCGGTTTGCCTGGTTGGTGTCTGCTCTGCCTCTCGGTTTGCCTGGTTGGTGTCTGCTCTGCCTCTCGGTTTGCCTGGTTGGTGTCTGCTCTGCCTCTCGGTTTGCCTGGTTGGTGTCTGCTCTGCCTCTCGGTTTGCCTGGTTGGTGTCTGCTCTGCCTCTCGGTTTGCCTGGTTGGTGTCTGCTCCGCCTCTCGGTTTGCCTGGTTGGTGTCTGCTCCGCCTCTCGGTTTGCCGGTTTTCCTCAGTTGTCTGCTCTGTCTCTCGGTTTGTGGGTTTTCCTCAGGTGTCTGCTCTGTGTCTCTCTTTGCCTGGTTGGTGTCTGCTTTGTGTCTCGGTTTGCCTGGTTGGAGGGTTTTTCTGAGTTGTGTGCTTTCTGTCTCTTTGCCTGGTTGGTGTCTGCTTTGTGTCTCGGTTTGTGGGTTTGTCTGAGTTGTCTGCTTTGTGTCTCTGTGCCTGGCTGGTGTCTGCTTTGTGTCTCTGTGCCTGGCTGGTGTCTGCTTTGTGTCTCTGTGCCTGGCTGGTGTCTGCTTTGTGTCTCTGTGCCTGGCTGGTGTCTGCTTTGTGTCTCTGTGCCTGGCTGGTGTCTGCTTTGTGTCTCGGTTTGTGGGTTTTTCTGAGTTGTCTGCTCTGTGTCTCTCGGTTTGTGGGTTTTTCTGAGTTGTCTGCTCTGTGTCTCTCGGTTTGTGGGTTTTTCTGAGTTGTCTGCTCTGTGTCTCTCGGTTTGTGGGTTTTTCTGAGTTGTCTGCTCTGTGTCTCTTTGCCTGGTTGGTGTCTGCTCTGTGTCTCTTTGCCTGGTTGGTGTCTGCTCTGTGTCTCTTTGCCTGGTTGGTGTCTGCTCTGTGTCTCTTTGCCTGGTTGGTGTCTGCTCTGTGTCTCTTTGCCTGGTTGGTGTCTGCTCTGTGTCTCTTTGCCTGGTTGGTGTCTGCTCTGTGTCTCTTTGCCTGGTTGGTGTCTGCTCTGTGTCTCTTTGCCTGGTTGGTGTCTGCTCTGTGTCTCTTTGCCTGGTTGGTGTCTGCTCTGTGTCTCGGTTTGTGGGTTTTTCTGAGTTGTCTGCTCTGTGTCTCTTTGCCTGGTTGGTGTCTGCTCTGTGTTTCGGTTTGTGGGTTTTTCTGAGTTGTCTGCTCTGTGTCTCTTTGCCTGGTTCGTGTCTGCTCTGTGTTTCGGTTTGTGGGTTTTTCTGAGTTGTCTGCTTTGTCTCTCTTTGCCTGGTTGGTGTCTGCTTTGTCTCTCTTTGCCTGGTTGGTGTCTGCTTTGTCTCTCTTTGCCTGGTTGGTGTCTGCTTTGTCTCTCTTTGCCTGGTTGGTGTCTGCTTTGTCTCTCTTTGCCTGGTTGGTGTCTGCTTTGTCTCTCTTTGCCTGGTTGGTGTCTGCTTTGTCTCTCGGTTTGTGGGTTTTTCTGAGTTGTCTGCTCTGCCTCTCTTTGCCTGGTTGGTGTCTGCTCTGCCTCTCTTTGCCTGGTTGGTGTCTGCTCTGCCTCTCTTTGCCTGGTTGGTGTCTGCTCTGCCTCTCTTTGCCTGGTTGGTGTCTGCTCTGCCTCTCTTTGCCTGGTTGGTGTCTGCTCTGCCTCTCTTTGCCTGGTTGGTGTCTGCTCTGTGTTTCGGTTTGTGGGTTTTTCTGAGTTGTCTGCTCTGCCTCTCTTTGCCTGGTTGGTGTCTGCTTTGTGTTTCGGTTTGTGGGTTTTTCTTAGTTGTCTGCTCTGCCTCTCTTTGCCTGGTTGGTGTCTGCTCTGCCTCTCTTTGCCTGGTTGGTGTCTGCTCTGCCTCTCTTTGCCTGGTTGGTGTCTGCTCTGCCTCTCTTTGCCTGGTTGGTGTCTGCTCTGCCTCTCGGTTTGCCTGGTTGGTGTCTGCTCTGCCTCTCGGTTTGCCTGGTTGGTGTCTGCTCTGCCTCTCGGTTTGCCTGGTTGGTGTCTGCTCCGCCTCTCGGTTTGCCTGGTTGGTGTCTGCTCCGCCTCTCGGTTTGCCTGGTTGGTGTCTGCTCCGCCTCTCGGTTTGCCTGGTTGGTGTCTGCTCTGCCTCTCGGTTTGCCTGGTTGGTGTCTGCTCTGTCTCTCGGTTTGCCTGGTTGGTGTCTGCTCCGCCTCTCGGTTTGCCTGGTTGGTGTCTGCTCCGCCTCTCGGTTTGCCTGGTTGGTGTCTGCTCCGCCTCTCGGTTTGCCTGGTTGGTGTCTGCTCCGCCTCTCGGTTTGCCGGTTTTCCTCAGTTGTCTGCTCTGTCTCTCGGTTTGTGGGTTTTCCTCAGGTGTCTGCTCTGTGTCTCTCTTTGCCTGGTTGGTGTCTGCTTTGTGTCTCGGTTTGCCTGGTTGGAGGGTTTTTCTGAGTTGTGTGCTTTCTGTCTCTTTGCCTGGTTGGTGTCTGCTTTGTGTCTCGGTTTGTGGGTTTGTCTGAGTTGTCTGCTCTGTGTCTCTTTGCCTGGTTGGTGTCTGCTCTGTGTCTCTTTGCCTGGTTGGTGTCTGCTCTGTGTCTCTTTGCCTGGTTGGTGTCTGCTCTGTGTCTCTTTGCCTGGTTGGTGTCTGCTCTGTGTCTCTTTGCCTGGTTGGTGTCTGCTCTGTGTCTCTTTGCCTGGTTGGTGTCTGCTCTGTGTCTCTTTGCCTGGTTGGTGTCTGCTCTGTGTCTCTTTGCCTGGTTGGTGTCTGCTCTGTGTCTCGGTTTGTGGGTTTTTCTGAGTTGTCTGCTTTGTGTCTCTTTGCCTGGTTGGTGTCTGCCCTGTGTCTCTTTGCCTGGTTGGTGTCTGCCCTGTGTCTCTTTGCCTGGTTGGTGTCTGCCCTGTGTCTCTTTGCCTGGTTGGTGTCTGCCCTGTGTCTCTTTGCCTGGTTGGTGTCTGCCCTGTGTCTCTTTGCCTGGTTGGTGTCTGCCCTGTGTCTCTTTGCCTGGTTGGTGTCTGCTCTGTGTCTCTTTGCCTGGTTGGTGTCTGCCCTGTGTCTCTTTGCCTGGTTGGTGTCTGCCCTGTGTCTCTTTGCCTGGTTGGTGTCTGCCCTGTGTCTCTTTGCCTGGTTGGTGTCTGCCCTGTGTCTCTTTGCCTGGCTGGTGTCTGCTCTGTGTCTCGGTTTGTGGGTTTTTCTGAGTTGTCTGCTCTGTGTCTCTTTGCCTGGTTGGTGTCTGCTCTGTGTTTCGGTTTGTGGGTTTTTCTGAGGTGTCTGCTCTGTGTCTCTTTGCCTGGTTGGTGTCTGCTCTGTGTCTCTTTGCCTGGTTGGTGTCTGCTCTGTGTTTCGGTTTGTGGGTTTTTCTGAGGTGTCTGCTTTGTCTCTCTTTGCGGGTTTTTCTGAGGTGTCTGCTTTGTCTCTCTTTGTGGGTTTTTCTGAGGTGTCTGCTTTGTCTCTCTTTGCGGGTTTTTCTGAGGTGTCTGCTTTGTCTCTCTTTGCCTGGTTGGTGTCTGCTTTGTTTCGGTTTTTGGGTTTTTCTGAGTTGTCTGCTCTGTGTCTCTTTGCCTGGTTGGTGTGTGCTTTGTGTTTTGGTTTGTGGGTTTTCATCAGTTGTCTGCTCTGTGTCTCTTTGCCTGGTTCGTGTCTGCTTTGTGTCTCGGTTTGTGGGTTTTCCTCAGTTGTCTGCTTTGTCTCTCGGTTTGCCTGGTTGGTGTCTGCTCTGTCTCTCGGTTTGCCTGGTTGGTGTCTGCTCTGTCTCTCGGTTTGCCTGGTTGGTGTCTGCTCTGTCTCTCGGTTTGCCTGGTTGGTGTCTGCTCTGTCTCTCGGTTTGCCTGGTTGGTGTCTGCTCTGTCTCTCGGTTTGCCTGGTTGGTGTCTGCTCTGTCTCTCGGTTTGCCTGGTTGGTGTCTGCTCTGTCTCTCGGTTTGCCGGTTTTTCTGAGTTGTCTGCTCTGTCTCTCTTTGCCTGGTTGGTGTCCGCTCTGTCTCTCTTTGCCTGGTTGGTGTCCGCTCTGTCTCTCTTTGCCTGGTTGGTGTCCGCTCTGTCTCTCTTTGCCTGGTTGGTGTCCGCTCTGTCTCTCTTTGCCTGGTTGGTGTCCGCTCTGTCTCTCTTTGCCTGGTTGGTGTCTGCTTTGTCTCTCTTTGCCTGGTTGGTGTCTGCTCTGTCTCTCTTTGCCTGGTTGGTGTCCGCTCTGTCTCTCTTTGCCTGGTTGGTGTCTACTCTGTCTCTCGGTTTGTGGGTTTTCATCAGTTGTCT
Organism: Trogon surrucura; assembly: GCA_020746105.1. NCBI lineage: Eukaryota > Metazoa > Chordata > Aves > Trogoniformes > Trogonidae > Trogon > Trogon surrucura. The sequence continues at coordinate 78,213 of CM036622.1, forward strand.
GCTCTGTGTCTCTTTGCCTGGCTGGTGTCTGCTCTGTCTCTCTTTGCCTGGCTGGTGTCTGCTCTGTCTCTCTTTGCCTGGTTGGTGTGTCGTGTGTGCTTGGGGTACTCTAGTGTCTCGATTGCTTATGTCCAGGTGGTAGCGTAGCGTCTTGCCCACTTTGTTGTTTAGTAGTTCTACCGTGTTGTTACTGTTGACATAGGCTAGAGTCTCGCTCGTTGATGTTAACGGTGTGACGTTCGTCAGTCTCGACGCTGGTGTCGGCGGTGCTGCGCACCCTCGATGGGTCAGCGTATGTGAGGTGGGGGGGTTGTTTTTCCTCGCAGGTTTTTGCTTTTCAGGTTTGTAGTTTAAACTTAGAATAAAAAAAGCCCCAGTCGGGGGATTTTTTTTTTTCCCCCGACTGGGGTTTTTTTTCCCTCGGTCCCGGCCGGTCTGCGAGGCGACAGTCATCGCCTATGTTCTTATACAGGCCGTGCCGGGACCGGGGTTTTTGCCAGGCAGGTCGATTTTGGTGGCCCCCGGGAGCGATCGTTCCCGGGGAGCCTGGAGGTGTAGGGTAGCGTTAGGCTGGTGTTGGATTGTGTGTGTGTGTGTGGGGGGGGGGTTATTTTTCCTCGCAGGTTTTTGCTGGTTGGTGTCTGCTTTGTGTCTCTTTGCCTGGTTGGTGTCTGCTTTGTGTCTCTTTGCCTGGGTTTTTCTGAGTTGTCTGCTTTGTGTCTCTTTGCCTGGTGTGTGTCTGCTTTGTGTCTCAGTTTGTGGGTTTTTCTGAGTTGTCTGCTTTGTGTCTCTTTGCCTGGTGTGTGTCTGCTTTGTGTTTCGGTTAGTGGGTGTTTCTGAGTTGTCTGGTCTGTGTCTCTTTGCCTGGTTCCTGTCTGCTCTGTGTTTCGGTTAGTGGGTGTTTCTGAGTTGTCTGCTCTGTGTCTCTTTGCCTGGTTCCTGTCTGCTCTGTGTCTCTTTGCCTGGTTCCTGTCTGCTCTGTGTCTCTTTGCCTGGTTCCTGTCTGGTCTGTGTCTCTTTGCCTGGTTCCTGTCTGCTCTGTGTCTCTTTGCCTGGTTCCTGTCTGCTCTGTGTCTCTTTGCCTGGTTCCTGTCTGCTCTGTGTCTCTTTGCCTGGTTCCTGTCTGCTCTGTGTCTCTTTGCCTGGTTCCTGTCTGCTCTGTGTCTCTTTGCCTGGTTCCTGTCTGCTTTGTGTTTCGGTTAGTGGGTTTTTCTGAGTTGTCTGCTTTGTGTTTCGGTTAGTGGGTTTTTCTGAGTTGTCTGCTTTGTGTTTCGGTTAGTGGGTTTTTCTGAGTTGTCTGCTTTGTGTTTCGGTTAGTGGGTTTTTCTGAGTTGTCTGCTTTGTGTCTCTTTGCCTGGTTGGTGTCTGCTTTGTGTCTCTTTGCCTGGTTGGTGTCTGCTTTGTGTCTCTTTGCCTGGGTTTTTCTGAGTTGTCTGCTTTGTGTCTCTTTGCCTGGTGTGTGTCTGCTTTGTGTTTCGGTTAGTGGGTGTTTCTGAGTTGTCTGCTTTGTGTCTCTTTGCCTGGTTGGTGTCTGCTTTGTGTCTCTTTGCCTGGTTGGTGTCTGCTTTGTGTCTCTTTGCCTGGGTTTTTCTGAGTTGTCTGCTTTGTGTCTCTTTGCCTGGGTTTTTCTGAGTTGTCTGCTTTGTGTCTCTTTGCCTGGGTTTTTCTGAGTTGTCTGCTTTGTGTCTCTTTGCCTGGTGTGTGTCTGCTTTGTGTTTCGGTTAGTGGGTGTTTCTGAGTTGTCTGGTCTGTGTCTCTTTGCCTGGTTCCTGTCTGGTCTGTGTCTCTTTGCCTGGTTCCTGTCTGGTCTGTGTCTCTTTGCCTGGTTCCTGTCTGGTCTGTGTCTCTTTGCCTGGTTCCTGTCTGGTCTGTGTCTCTTTGCCTGGTTCCTGTCTGCTCCGTGTTTTGGTTTGTGGGTTTTTCTGAGTTGTCTGCTTTGTGTCTCTTTGCCTGGTGTGTGTCTGCTTTGTGTCTCGGTTTGTGGGTTTTTCTGAGTTGTCTGCTTTGTGTCTCTTTGCCTGGTGTGTGTCTGCTTTGTGTTTCGGTTAGTGGGTTTTTCTGAGTTGTCTGCTTGGTGTCTCTTTGCCTGGTGTGTGTCTGCTTGGTGTCTCTTTGCCTGGTGTGTGTCTGCTTGGTGTCTCTTTGCCTGGTGTGTGTCTGCTTTGTGTCTCGGTGTGTGGGTTTTTCTGAGTTGTGTGCTTTGTGTCTCTTTGCCTGGTGTGTGTCTGCTTTGTGTCTCGGTGTGTGGGTTTTTCTGAGTTGTCTGCTTTGTGTCTCTTTGCCTGGTGTGTGTCTGCTTGGTGTCTCTTTGCCTGGTGTGTGTCTGCTTGGTGTCTCTTTGCCTGGTGTGTGTCTGCTTGGTGTCTCTTTGCCTGGTGTGTGTCTGCTTGGTGTCTCTTTGCCTGGTGTGTGTCTGCTTGGTGTCTCTTTGCCTGGTGTGTGTCTGCTTGGTGTCTCTTTGCCTGGTGTGTGTCTGCTTTGTGTCTCTTTGCCTGGTGTGTGTCTGCTTTGTGTCTTGGTTTGTGGGTTTTTCTGAGTTGTCTGCTTTGTGTCTCTTTGCCTGGTGTGTGTCTGCTTTGTGTTTCGGTTAGTGGGTTTTTCTGAGTTGTCTGCTTGGTGTCTCTTTGCCTGGTGTGTGTCTGCTTTGTGTCTCGGTTAGTGGGTTTTTTCTGAGTTGTCTGCTTGGTGTCTCTTTGCCTGGTTGGTGTCTGCTTTGTGTCTCGGTGTGTGGGTTTTTCTGAGTTGTCTGCTTTGTGTCTCTTTGCCTGGTGTGTGTCTGCTTTGTGTCTCGGTTTGTGGGTTTTTCTGAGTTGTCTGCTTTGTGTCTCTTTGCCTGGTGTGTGTCTGCTTTGTGTCTCGGTTTGTGGGTTTTTCTGAGTTGTCTGCTTTGTGTCTCTTTGCCTGGTGTGTGTCTGCTTTGTGTTTCGGTTTGTGGGTTTTTCTGAGTTGTCTGCTTTGTGTCTCTTTGCCTGGTTGGTGTCTGCTTTGTGTCTCGGTGTGTGGGTTTTTCTGAGTTGTCTGCTTGGTGTCTCTTTGCCTGGTGTGTGTCTGCTTGGTGTCTCTTTGCCTGGTGTGTGTCTGCTTGGTGTCTCTTTGCCTGGTGTGTGTCTGCTTGGTGTCTCTTTGCCTGGTGTGTGTCTGCTTTGTGTTTCGGTTTGTGTCTCTTTGCCTGGTGTGTTTCGGTTTGTGTCTCTTTGCCTGGTGTGTTTCGGTTTGTGTCTCTTTGCCTGGTGTGTTTCGGTTTGTGTCTCTTTGCCTGGTGTGTGTCTGCTTGGTGTCTCTTTGCCTGGTGTGTGTCTGCTTGGTGTCTCTTTGCCT